>JABSTT010004273.1:0-23260 GCA_013339685.2 Hyalomma asiaticum | reverse complement strand
TCTGTATTCCATTTTATGGCATAGACCCCACGCAAGGGATGTGAGTGAGAGGAACATTGACGTAAGGATGAGGAGGATGGAAAGGAGCAAGGACAGAAGAAGGAAAAGTAATAGGATAGAGGGTAAGCCCTATAGTATAGCCATGTGCAGTCCAGTGTAGCAAGCGGCGGAAAAATGAAGTGATGGTGAGGAATGGAGGTGTGAGGGTGAAAAAGATGGAAAATAAGATAGAGTTGACGCTGGCTCTTTACTCGCATTGCCCAGACGTGGAAACGCGTTAATTTTTCGGACGCTGAGCTCTTCCATTCAACTTCAAGTGTTTCCCGGTTCAGACATGAAACATATCTCTCGCCACCGCTCTAACACTTAAAGAGGTAAGGACGCCGATTTATGTGTTTCTTGTTGCTCTCCCTTATTCCGCAGCCATATCAAGGGCGAGTACGCTCCAAACGTGTACGAACGCTCAGCCGACAAGAGTCCAACGCACTCAAGTCTCTATCATGAACCATAAAAAAAAGTAAGAATGCGACATCGACCGATCGTGAAATTGACAAACAAACATCGAGCACTTTGTGTCACCGCAACAATGTGATGCCTCTGCACCGAAATAATTCACTCTTTTCTTATCTCAGCAGATTGTTCGCCCAGCAGATTGTTCGCCGCAATTGTGTGTGCGTGTGTGTGTGTTGCGTGCGTGCGTGCGTTCCATTTCTTCTGTCTATTTAGTGACTCTCTAAGCGGCTTTCCTTCCCGCCGCCCATACGTGACGTTGTTATCTGACAAAAAGCTCGCTTGTTGAAGTATCGTACGCGCTATGCGGTTGAGATGCTTGTTTTCAGACCTAAAGCAAACAGCCTTTTAGACAGGGTTGAGGACAGCTGACAGAGCGGCTATCCGAGGCGCACTTAATGTATTTCGAGGCGCTATCGAAAATCTCATCGAATGCTATCATTTCGAGCACTTGTACGTAGGCATATGCGCACGTCTGCATACACCTGAGACAATGGAAGTCCTTTTTACGGAGTTAATAAGGCGACATCTCTAAGTGCTAAAGATAAAGGTTTAGTTTGAAGAACCTGCACAGGACTGAACTGGTGCCTAAAAAAAAACAAATCGCGTGATGTGCATACCTGCATGTTCCGCGCTTGGGTATCCTTGTGTGCGCCACACGTGGGGTATATGAATTTTTATAATGTTATGGTGCGCGGGCGCTTCACTGGCATATAAATAAGCACAAGAGTAAGTGGTCCGAACCACACGATCGAGCATCAGGCGACTTCGTCTTCTGCCGTCCTCGAGCCGCGACACATACCACACTAGAACAGTACGATGCCTCACTGACAGCGAGAGGTCTACTTTGGAAGACCCGTGCAAGACTGGAGGGGGTCCTACAATGAAAAAAAAATAAATAATAACTGCGCGACTTCCACAGCGCAACACCTGTCGAACAGAAAAGATGTGATTCTTTCTAAGAGCAAGCTAAGGACGCACTTCCTAGAAGTGGTGCCCTAATTAAAGGAGCACTTCATCTAGCAGAATTGACACCAAAGAAACATAGATAATGCAACACCTCACAAGCTAAACGGAGAAGCGTACGGGTTGACACCTGGCGACGGTGGGTGAGGGCCCTGGTTCAAAGAGCGGAACCGTCAGCAAATTTTGTTTTGTTTTTCTCTTTTATTTTCTTCTCTCCTTCTTTCTACGGCAGAACATTCAAGGTGTTTGTAGAGTATGCGAAGTGAATTCATGCTTAGAATCGAAAGGCACGCGGTCTTACACCTGATCAGTCAAAGTGATAATACGTGACCTACCGATTCAGCCAATGAATGTCCTACGGACTACTACTATATTAAAGCGTCGATAAAGACAGAGGTCCCACTGAGGCAGCTTTGCTGCAATATTCAGTGCCAACACGGACTGAGACAACTTTCGGAACTAGGACACAAAATAACCGACTACTTCGTTTAGGATGAATAAAAAGAATAACTTTATCCCAAAAGTGATTACCGTTGCCGAGCCAGTTGTACGTACAAGGTATCCAGTCGGCAAAACGAGAGGCCGATATTAGCATTTTCCTTACATATAGACCACCCGGAATGAGCTCCAGGTCGTTCGTGTGGGTAACCGCACATGTGAAAATTCAGTGCGGTAACTTCACATCTGAAATTGATGGTGTAAATGACTTACGTGATTTCCTTCATCTCTTGTGTTCAGTTACCCAGCAAGGTCTATGCCTGTCGCATTGGAGGGTGGTACTTGTGTCATTCTCACGAGGTTAAGGAGCGACTGGCTCAGTAGCAGCGTTGCCGTTAGAACGGTTGTCACACTTTCCTGTAGCACTTTTCTTGAGAATTTGCCTTCCTTGCACCATCTAGTAATGTTCGAAATAACAAAAAAAAGCAATTAAGCACCTCATTAGCGTGGGTTAGTACCGCGGTGGTTGGCACTTGGCTTTGGGGGGCGAGGCCTCCCAAGGCCAAGTTTGTTTGCCTCTTACCGTCTTGCTCCTTCCTTACCTTCTTTCTTCTATAGAGAACCTAAGGTATTCACACATTATGCAAGGTGAATCCACGGATAGATATGAAACGCGCGTTTACATCCGGTTGGTCAAAGCGAAATCACGTGACATTCCGGCTCAGCCTATATCCTGCAGACTATGACTACTGTTACAACGACAACGGCAGCAGCGACACGTGGTCTACTAAGACAGACTTGCTGTAAAGAAAATATAAAAATGCACGGAACTCTTCCGCGAGTTAGCAAGGGTGCTCGCGTTCCGCCGTCATGGAGAGGACTTCCTCCACACCAGGAGTGTGGAAGTGGCACTGGAGGAGAGTGCCACAGGGGCACTTTTTCTGTGGCACGTTTAAGGCAGTAGCTGCCATCATGCGCATATTTGAAATAATGGGAGAAGTCAATGCTCGGCTTCTACATTAATTAACGAAGATTTGTTGAACTGCGCAACCCACTCCCATGTGTTGTTTTTTGCTAATAATAATGCAAATGCGAAATATAAGTGTTCCTAATATGTCGAGTACCGCAGGACGACATAGTGACTTATGAAATCGTTAGGGAAAATCAGATCTTCAGGTAACCGCACTTAAAATCGGCCTACTAAAATGCAAGGGGAACTAAGTGGACAGTGCGGAGTCTGTGCGATTGACGGCATACTTCACAAAGCTCATCATTACAAAGCAAGCAGAAGAACAAGGAGAGCGACAAGCGCTGTAAATAATTTTTATTGACTTCCTTATAGCATTTGAAGGGCCGCGTGATGTTAGTCACGACTGCATTGGTGATGGAACACAAGTTATAGGAACGTCAACATTAGCATTGCACAACGAGCATGCTTTTCCTTATGTTCCCTCTGCCTTCGGTTGTTGATCATCATCATCAGCCTATTTTAAGACCACTCAGGGACGAAGGCTTCTCCCAACGATTTCCACTTTGTCCTATCCTGAGCCACTTGGTTCCACTTTATGCCCGCGAACTTCTTAATTTCATCTCTCCACCTAACCTTTTGCCTGCCTCTGTTACGTTTTCCTTCACTTGGCATCCATTCCGTCGCTGTTACTGTCCATCTGTTATCGGTCCTCCGCATGATATGCCCTGCCCAGGTCCGCTTTTTTTTCTTTTAATTTATATAAGAATGTCAGCTACTCCTGTCTGTTCACTGATCCACTCCACTCGTCTTTTATCTCTTAGCGTTACACCGGCAATTTTTCTTCCCATTGCACGCTGCGTGCTCCTTAATTTCAACCTCTACATTTTTAGTTAATTTCAACTCTACGCTCTTATTCTACACAGGATTTCCTTTTAATGGGTAGGCGTCCTTGTTGATAACTGCCCCAGATATACGCATCCGTTCACGCATTCTAAGGATTTGTTGTAAATATCAGATTTCAAACTCCTGTTCCTTAGCTAGACTGTTGAGCGTAATTTTAGTTTTTTGCCTATTCATTCTAAGTCCAATTTTAAGACTTTCTCGGTTTAGGTCCTCAATCATGATTTGTAGTTCGTCACCGTCATTGCTAAAGGTGCATCCAAACGAAGGACGGATACCGGATTTGCCGGGCCGGACGACGCGTCACGTGACCGCACATCACCGATGTTGAGCAACCTTTACTAAAACCAGCTTGTTCTCTTGGTTGGTTGAAATCGAGTGTTTCTCTTATCCTAGCAGAAATTACTTTCGTAAACAGTTTGTATATTGCTGGGAGTAGGCTAACTGGTCTGCAATTCTTCAACTACTTTATGTCGCCTTTCTTGTGTATTAGTATTATATTATCGTTTTTCCGGGTGAGCGGCAGACTAGATGTCTTGATAGATTTCGTGAAGAGCAACGCAAGTTTTTCCAGTATAATGACTCCTCCGTCTTTGATCAAGTCGGCTGTTATGCCATGTTCACCTGCTGTTTTACCGAGGGACATGCTTTTGACGGCTTTTCTGACTTCGTCAGCGGTTATATATGGAGCTTCAGTGTTACTTCAGAGTTACTAAGTTACTCAAGAGCAAGTAATGAACGAAACAGAAGAGGAGATGACGTGGAGGTTAATAACCAGAAATGTGTTGGGCTGGCTCCCCAAAGCTGGCGGAATGGAAAAAAGAAAAAAAATCTGGCGAAAAGAAAAAAAGAAAACGAAGGCTAGTTTCATGCTGTGAAAATGGTCAGAATGGCGAAGCTCTTTCTTTATCGTTAAACCTTCACGTAAGAGATATCATGACGTTACGGTCATGTTAGTCATGTCACCCTCAATCACTATCTACTGACTGTACGTGGTCCTTCGTCATGCACTCATTCACTGTCTTCTCTTTCTTTCTTTCTTTATTTATTTATTTATTTATTTATTTATTTATTTATTTATTTATTTATTTCCTTCTTTCTTTCTTTCTTTCTTTCTTTCTTTCCTTCTGTCGTTGCATTTCGCGCTATAGAAATGCAGCCTCTGTTTGGGGATTGAACCCGCAACTTGGAGCTTTCCTACACTTTATCGCACGTTGTTCTTCGTGCGATCAAGATAATGTGGAATAGATGGGTCGAGGGCAAAAGCGTGTCCGCTTTTTCCTGCTGATTGACAACCAGATCATCCGACGTGGGGCACAGCCTTGACTTGTTAAAACGAGCTTTCGAAATATGCCATTAGGGTTATTAGTGGTTAAATCATATAGTATAAGTACTATAAACCGAAGCTCACCCTGTGAACGTCCGCTGAACAGTCACGGGCAGTGTTGAAGCGATGTAAGCTACGTTTAAAATTAAAAAAAAACGCAGATCTTTGCTACGACGTTTGAGGAAAGAACAAGAAGGGCAGAGTGAGAGAGAAGATATATATGGTGCTGATATCTTTCTCCCTGCCCTATGGAGCAGAGCATCTGAGAGAAGAGCCAGCTCCGTTCTGTACGCAAACACTGCGGACGCACGCGAGTGCGCGTGCGCTCGGGCACGTTTGGTCGCGTTCGCGGGGTGGAGATATCACGTGATAAAAGCACGGTATGATTATGAGGCATGCCGTAGCGGAGGGCTCCTGGTAAGACGCACTACTCGGGCCTCTAGCCCTTACGCCTCCATTGAAAAAGCGAGCTGCCTTAGAGGCACCTAACCCGCGTCCTTTATTATTGGCAGCCTTGGAGAATGAAAGTAAAATGCCTTTTCAACGCTGTTGGATATTACTCACAGTGGCAAGGAGTAGCTAATACCATTTTCCAACGTCACTGGCGATGAAACAACATAAAAATATTTTGATTTAGTTTAGTATTGACAGGCACAGGTCTTCCCGTTTCTTTCATACTAAGCACCTTTTTCAGCGTCTCTTGCGGTTGATATCGCTCGCTCAATTCCATGTATGAACGCGTGTGGAACCTTCACGAGTGTTCTGCTAGTTTTACAACCACGAAGCAAATCGTTGAGCAAATTTTAGATAACACGCGAGTGCCAGCAGCAGCACCGGAAGGTACTGTGATGTGTGCATGCAGTCGACGCATGTCGCCGTTGGACGCACTGTCGACCACCGACGACTGCGCTCGCCGCAGTCGCTGTACTGGTTGCTTTTATTGGTAGACAGGGTTTCACGCGATAAAGATTTTGATGTTTGGCCTGGATTAACGGCCTGCATTCTGCGTCCCTCACTGTTACAACCAGGTGACTGTATGCTGAAGGAGGGTGTTCCATGCAACGTTGTTCCATGTAAATATTCATCACTCGGTTATGCGAAAAACGCAGGACGATGCGCCCGCCAAATTTAAACATGCGATGCATAAAGATGCTTCGGCTCTCACACGGGAGCCTTATTCCCAGGTAAAATGTTTAATAGAAAAACACGAAAGCCTTTATGCGTTAATTTTATACCTTGGTCGGCGCAGTGCTCCGGGCTTTTCTACTTTCACCGAGCCAACGGGCTTTCTCTGAATCTTAATCTTCACTTATGGGAACTAGACCAACATTACACGAGAAACTTCCTGCACTGACGTGAGATTAAAGGACGTATGTATTACCGTTTGACTGCAATTAATGCTTTTATTTAGCTAACAAGTGCCTAAAACCGCTCACAACAGAGCGCCGCTGCGTACATTCCAGTGCGCGCCGGCGAACGATTATCTGCACTAACGCGGTGATGATGCTGCCACCTACATGTCGATCTCGATGCCAGTAGGGTGAATGTCAAGAGGCTATGCAGAGAGATAATGGCCGCAGATCTCGAAGCGGTCACACGTGCAGCTTTAACGCTTCGTGTAAAGCGAAAGTTTATCTTCTAGACACAGCCGTCAACCCTTTAAGCTCTGTAGCATGAACCAGCGGTGAAAAACGTGGGATTGCTGGTTGCATTTCTCTTGAGTCCTCTAAGTTGTTCATGATATAAAAAACAACCATATTTACTGTGCGTAAGTATATCTCTTTTTGTATATTATCTCCTCACTTCACCCCAGAAACAAAAAAGAATGTTCATATAAAACTATCGAAAATGAGGGGTGGTGAAGCTCGACCTTTTTTATTGCAGCGTCTAGCAATCGGCCCAATTTTTTGTACTTTGTTCATTGTAAAAATTTTAGAAGAAGCAGCTTTTTGTCATTTGCAAAAAGGCGAACGATGCTTCGTAGTGACAAAATCCAATATATGCCTCTTTGCGAAGGTTTACTTACTGTGTCTCAATACGTTGATGACAAAAATTATGACGGCTACATTTTCTGTTACAATATCATTGTTCCCGTGCGAGTTCGTGCGAACAATGACGCATAGCGGAAAAATTGCGCAAACAAGTAAACATTCTGTGCATGTTCCACATTTGTAACATTGGCAAATAGGAGCTCAAAGAACACGCTGGTCAAGGGTGATATCGCAGCGACGACTGAGAAATAGCTATCCATAAAAAAGAAGCAACTACAACATGAATGTGCTGTTCTTTCCAATGATATCTTTAGGTTTGCTTGATGTCCTCGCCTTATGAGTTGTTGCTTTTGACCTACCTATAGGATTAATGCAACAAATACATATTCTGGCGCAACCACATTTTTCCCGCTCTTTGTCGAGCAAAACAGTGAAGTTCCATGGAACCGATCTTACTGAGTGTGGCAAGGTCTCGAAATGGGGATAAACGTCTTGGCGTCCTTTTAGTCACGGCTAAGCTCACAAAGAAATTTCACCAATACATGAGTCACGAGCTAGTCACTCCCTTGAGCAAACTGAGCCCGGCATCCAAAAGCAGCTAGCTTAGCTCTTGCAAGCAAACAACGACATACCGTCTTGTCGACCATTTGAAGGAACTATCAGGCAAGCGAAGCATGTCCAACCAACAAGGATAACCACTGACGTCACTGGTCAAGCCATGACGCAGACCTTTTGGTTTGTTTAATCAGAGTGGGTATCTTCCCACTTCTGGGCGAGCTCGACATGTGCAAGGCCTTCACCGTGTGTGTAGCGTTCACTCTACAATGCCAGCTAGGTAGCTACAATGCTTGACATAATTTTCCAGTAAACATAGTCTGCAAAGGCATTTCAATGTACCTCAGCACACGGAAACCACAAAGGTCTAGAGCAGTAACCATTATAGGGAAGCATTACAGAAATAATTTGGGTGGAAACGATTTGACCAACTTAATGTTTTGTTTTGTTTTTTTTCTGTGAAATTAACCTCCGGGGTGTTTCATACAAGTCAACTGCTTTTTTTTTTTTATAAATCCGATAATAGTGCATCCGTATTTCCTGGCATATATCTAAGGTCACTCCTTCCTAGTTTGTTATCCCCTTGATTTTTTGGAAAGCCTTCCCCTGCTCTGTTAAGGCGTTACATTCGACAAGACGTGGTGCACCAAATCTCTGTGTTCTTTTTTTTCTTTTGCCTTGGCTTCGTAAAAGTTTTCACATGTGATTCTATTCCATCGCCAGTTGCCCTGGCACGCGTATATCAGGAGGCCTGATCAAATGGCGGCAAAAACTGCGTTTCGTATCTATAAGATTACCTGGCTTCAACTTGTAACCGTTAGAGAGCATTCAATCACCTGTATAAATAAAATATTTTCCTGTTGCACTCCCATTACGATCTCTGTTTGGAATGCTTTTCGACAACACGTCAATCGCTTATCCGTCTTCACGCGAGTCAGTCTTTCACATTCGCAAGTCGAAACTTCTAAAACATCCCAATATATTTTCACAAGTCTGATCTTACTTTTCCACGAGTTCGTCAGTGAAATTCTTTTTAAAATACCTGCAACGCCAACAAAACAGCTGCAGCCACAGGAGGCCGAATCTAGAGAGCTAATCACTATCGACTCCAATACGACCATATTTTCGAGCAAATATATCTTAGTTTCTCTCTCCGTAAAATATCATTCGAGCTCCGAAGATTGAATAAAAGTTCAGTATACGGACACTTTTCTCCCTGGGTATTAGCAGTTCAAAGCGCACTATACTTCATGATTGCTGCAGTGCCATTCCAATCAACGCAGCAGCTGTAATAACTTCTATGTGCCGTTTGGTCTTTGTAATATAGGCAAGTAGATCAACTTCACAAGTCTCAAACGTAATGGCCACCCCGAAAGCACACCGCCCCAACTTTTTCGCACCATTCCCTGGGAAGGGCGGCTGTGATGAATGGTGGCTTACATTTCCGACCCTTAATGTGCGAGCGAAAGTATTGCGATGTCCACGCGATGCGACGGGAGCAAGGGTACGAAGGGCAAAGTGGTAAACATGATTGAGGCGTCGTTCAAGCTAATACTTCATTGGATAGAGAACGTGCCTGTAGGCGCGCATGTTGCCGCTCGAGAGGCTGGAGACGAGACAAAAGGAGTCGAGACGATAGCGGCTTAGACTTGATAGCCGCTCAGACCCGGGAAGTAAGATATCGCCCGCGTCGCACGCCTCATCGAACTGCAAACAGCGACTTTCACATATTTTTTTCCAAGCGTCGGCTGCTGTCGTTTCGCCCCTCGCAATCGCGCCGCCGTGGAGCACACGGCCGGCTCAGCCACTGAACCGTGCTATGCCCGACCGGACGTCGGCAGACCAGTGACGCACGTGACGAAAAACAAGGTTATCCTTATCGATAGCGAAAACAAGACTCCAAAGCCAATCTTCCCGCTACTGCGCCCTCTAGTCTCAATGGTCTCGGCCCGGCTAGGTGACAGGCACGGCACCGCTGTCCGATATATCGTAGCGTGTTCCGAAGGCCTGCCAGAACCGCTCGAGCAAGCCATCGAGTGCGTTTCGTTCTTCGTACGGGTGCAGTTCTGTTCGATGTGACTGAATTTCGGGCTGTTCCTGTTGTCCTTCCAGGTGCATACTGTGCGCACAAAGTGCTGTCCTTCCGACGGTATCTTCCAGGGATTCCATCGGATCTGATACCACGGTCCTTGTTATTGGGAGCTTTTGGACGCCTCACCCAGCTGTAGCAACGGTACTGCGCTGTCGTACTCCATCGGATTCCCTGAATATCCAACTTTAGGCAAGAGAACGTGTTCATATACGAAGCGGATGTATTGCTTCGGCCGGGTGGTCGAGTTTTCCCAGAGAGATTCGGTGTCGAGGCCCTTGGACTCGGTCGTAGTGCAGTAAAGTGGAATAACGTTCTGACCTTCGTTCGCCCGATCACTTTCAATATCAACTAGGATCCTTCCTGTCGTTATATCTTTCATCGATTTATTTCTTGTCGGGTAGTTCTTCACTGCTCAATTCCCAGCTGTTGTGTTAGCGAGGAGCTCCGGTAGCATGCAAACGTAGTCAGAAACGATTGTCGATGTCGCTTTGAGAGACGCCTTCGGACACTTTCAGGGCTTAAGCAGAAACCTCTAGCGTGGGAAGGCTCAAGTTGAAAAAACGAAAGTTGCTTCGCACGAAGCGAAGCACCTCGGCTCAAGACGGTTCGTTCCCACTCGAAACCGAAGCCATTAGGAACCGCCATTACGGGGGACCAGAGTGAAGACGAGTACATCAGCGCAGACACAGGACAGGAGCCACAGAGGGCCCCTCGCGACACTGGCGAGAACAGGGAGAGGACTCGCAAGCGAGAAACAGGGGGGTAGCCATTACGGCAAGGACTCGATACCTGAGTCTGTCTGAATCTCATCACGATTAGCGGCTTGTGGATCAAGCCCCGTCGAACTAGCACGGACGCAGGCCCGACGCTGTGGACCTCAGGAAGAGACACTCCCAGCACGAGAGTATAGAGACCCTCCGGGCACTTCGAGACACTACTTGTAGGCGAGTGACTACGCAAAGATTGTGCTGCGACGACTGCTAGCTAGATTTCCCTAAACTTCGTCTTCGGATCACTCTGAGCTGCAGGATGGGTATTTGTAACGCGTTTCCATAATTTGCACATACCTTCATCGGCCTTGAAGCATTTTGAAGCATCACCTCATTGCGCAAGGCCCTGCTGTGGCTCTACCGCATTACTTTGGTAAGGTTCCTTTTTTTTTACCTTCGATCTGCTTCGCTGGCACGGCGAATGAGACTCGTATAGACACTTGAGGCTGTAACCATCTTTCTTTCACTTAGGACATAACAGTTCTATACTCGTAACGCTGTACTCTCCAAATAGCTTGCACGGCGGCCTTTCGCGCGTGCCACTAACACTTTCTTTTGAAGCATTTAGCTTCCCAAGTGCGCCTTCTGCATCGTCCTACAGTAGTTGTTGGTTTGGGCGAACTGGTTAGCGACGCAGCTGCCCAGTCTCTTATTTAAGCTGGTTATCTCTCCTAAAGCCGCAATTTGCAAGTGAGCGTGACGAAATAAGTGCAGAACTGTGGACAATAGCGTACGTGTAAAGGAGAGTCATCGACGACCGCTGAACATGGAGAAAAGGCCCATCCTTCCTCGAAGCGGCAACTCACTAAGTAAGTACTGCATTACCCTCGCTTTTTGTAGAAACATACCTGCAGATATAGTCATAAAGCGCGTGCCTGCAGTGAAATCAGAATGATTATGCATGTGCGTGTGCATTAATTGATTCCTAATCAGGCGAAGATAAAAGCCACGCGTAATTCGAAAAATTTCTCTGTCGATGGAGCACGCTGAATCGGTTTCTACTTGCAAGCAATCTTCAACGAGTGGTGGACCGTGACAGAAGTTTTGGCTTCCTTTGATTTATCGCATACTGCCAGCATCTGCCCCAGTTCAGTTGTTCGCACACTACCAGCAGTGGCTAGCCATGTTTCTCTCCAGTTAATGGCGGTTGAATGACGGTTATTATCGGCCAGTACGATCTATTCGTAGCTGATCATTGGCTAGTGGCGATTTTTATAGGTTACTGACAGCTAATATCCGTCAGTATTGGTGAAATGACAGCTAATATCGTATTGATGATGGCGCTAGTGGTTCGGTTAGGGAAAGGACGATAATTTCTGCAGCCCATGTAGGGAGCACGGCTGAACGTCCATGGAGGTAACAAAAATGGAGTGGAATAGATAGAAATGACAGAAAAACCGCAGTGGAGGGCTCCGGAGATATTGATCACGTGGGGTTCTTTAACGTGCAGTGCCAACGCACGGTACACGGGCCTCTGGCATTTTCGCGTCCATTGAAATTGCGACCTCCGCGGCCTAGATCGTATAGCATTTGCTAGATACACGGTTATACGGTTTAAGCGTGCAAGCCCTCACTAAATATGAATAGTGCTTGTTGCCTTATGTTGGTGGTGACATATATAAGTTCGACAATTAGTATTCGGTCGTGAGTTTCATCCATCTTTTTGCTCAGGAATGATATTCCGTTACAGAACGATCATGGAAGATGCAAAGGAATTCACGCTCATATTTCGTGGTAAGACTCCCTTAAAGACACCGACAACTGAAATTGCGGTTAAATGAAGCATGGCGTAGCCTGGCGGTGTTGCCTTGGTACTGCTTTCTGGAGTCTATGAATTGCTGCACGTCGCCTGCTGCTGTTCATGCGACCATCACTCGGTCTTCATTCGCGATCTATGCAGCAAAACTAATCGACGCTGACAAGCGTTGCTGCCTTCACGGCAACTGAAATCTGCTTTTAACCGCGGTGCATGCGGGCAGCGTCTCCCAGGCATTGTGCGCACGCGCTCTTTCGGGAGAGAACCCGGTGCAGAAACACGCGGCCACTGCCAGCCACTGTTCACATGTATTGCGTTAAGACTCTATTAGCAAGAAATCCTGATAAAAAAAATTATTTACGGCGCTTTCGCCGTTGTCATTGCATGATTGGACAATCTGACCGGTAAGCTTTCCGTTCAAATAAGGAAACCAGGTAACGTATGTACTTTAAAAAATGGGCACGTCCCACGTGCAGTGGGAATCAAGGAAATGCGAAGCACGCATAAGGAACGTAAAATCGATTAGCATCGCCTCGCTATACCGAGTTTGGTACATATGAAGTTAATGAAACGGCCGCAAGAGCACCAAGACTGTGGCAAGTAAACAATGCCGCTCATACATGCATTCCACTGTTATAACGTTATGACTTGTCATTTACGTTCGTCATGCGGTCGTGCTGTGCCATAGCAATTTTGGTATACACCCCTTTAAGGAAACGAGTGGCATGTAGATCATGACGCTAATGACATGCATGTCACGATTTTCATGTAATGACCTATCATTTATGATCGTCATGCAGTCATGTTGTGCCAAACCAATTTTCGTATAGGCTCCGTGCAGTCGAGTTTTCCATGTGCGACATCAGCGCCAGAATGCACTGCTTGGCGGAGAGAAGAAGCAAAATTGGGTAGACTGTGATAGGAAAATACGCGAACGCGACGCGCGTCTCCAACGCTATAGCAGCACCGACCGTCCCACCTTGTTTCGTTTTATTTCCTTTGAGACGCGCGCTCCAAACTGTTCCAAAGGGCGACGCCGCGAGCGTTCGTGTGGTTCGCTGCACGCCCAGAAAGCAGCAAAGAAACGCGCGCGTCGCTGTCGCCTCGGTTTCCTCTGTGAGCGCGTGTCTCATACGTGCGACCCAAGTGGCGAATGTCAGCGATACTGTGCCGTCCGACGAGAGCCACGTAGCGCCCTCTGGTCAGTAGACGGAGCCCATACATCCCATTAACGAAATGGCAGTATAGCGCCAGGACCATGGCATGTAAATCATGCCGGTCATGACACGCGTGTCATGATTATGATGTTATGACCTGCCATTTACGTTCGTCATGCTGTCGTGTTGTGCCATAGCAATTTTGGTATAAGTCACATTAACGAAACGCCTGGCATGTAAATCATGTCACTCATGACATGCATGTCATGATTTTCATGTTATGACCTGTCATTTATGTTCGCCATGCAGTCATATTGTGGCATACCAATTTTTGTATACATCCCATTAACGAGACGACCAGGAGAGCACCAAGACTGTGACCTATAAATCATGCCGCTCATGACACGCATCTCATGATTTTCATGTTATGACCTGCAATTTATGTTCCTCAGGCAGTCATGTTGAGCCATACCAATTTTCGCATACATCCCATTAGCGAAACGGCCAGGAGAGCCCTAAGACCGTGGCATGTAAATCATGCCACTCATGACATGCATATCATGATTTTCATGTTATGACCTACCATTTATGTTCGTGAGGCAGTCATGTTGTGGCATACCAATTTGTGTATACATCCCATTAACGAGACCTCCAGGAGAGCACCAAGACTGTGACATGTAAATCATGCCGCTCATGACACGCATGTCATGATTTTCATGTTATGACCTGCCATTTATGTTCGTCAAGGCAGTCATGTGGCCATACCAATTTTCGCTATACATCCCTTAGCGAGAACGCCAGGAGAGCACTAAGACCGTGGCATGTAAATCATGCAGCTCATGACATGCATATCATGATTTTCATGTTATGACCTAGCCATTTATGTTCGTGAGGCAGTCATGTGTGGCATACCAATTTTGATACATCCCATTAGCGAACCGGCCAGGAGAGCACCAAGACTGTGACATGTAAATCATGCCGCTCATGACATGCATATCATGATTTTCATGTTATGACCTACCATTTATGTTCGTGAGGCAGTCATGTTGTGGCATACCAATTTGTGTATACATCCCATTAACGAGACCTCCAGGAGAGCACCAAGACTGTGACATGTAAATCATGCCGCTCATGACATGCATATCATGATTTTCATGTTATGACCTGCCATTTATGTTCGTCAGGCAGTCATGTGCCATACCAATTTTCGCATACATCCCTTTAGCGAAACGGCCAGGAGAGCACTAAGACCGTGGCATGTAAATCATGCCACTCATGACATGCATATCATGATTTTCATGTTATGACCTACCATTTATGTTCGTGAGGCAGTCATGTTGTGGCATACCAATTTGTGTATACATCCCATTAACGAGACCTCCAGGAGAGCACCAAGACCGTGGCATGTAAATCATGCCGCTCATGACATGCATATCATGATTTTCATGTTATGACTTGTCATTTATGTTCGTCATGTAGTCATGATGTGGCATACCAATTTTCGTAAACATCCGATTAGCGAAACGGCCAGGAGAGTACAAAATCGTAGGCGGCTAGATAGATAGATAGATAGATAGATAGATAGATAGATAGATAGATAGATAGATAGATAGATAGATAGATAGATAGATAGATAGATAGATACGCTCAAACTCGCCGAAGTTCGCTAAGAAATGCTTCGCATTTAAAATTGGTTGACGGTCGTAAAGTCAGCTCTCTGCGAGCACAGTTCTTCGTTCTTCTTAGGCTAGGCGCGCTCGAAGCGTATACGCTTCGCGTTTCTCTCGCGGCCGTTCCGAAAGAGACCGAGTTGAGCACCACTGCGGACGCGTGAGAGCGCCGCCGTTGTTCGAGCGCGTAGCGGCGTCCTCGCAATTACGAGAATGGCCCGTGCATTCTTCTCGGCGCTACTTGAATTCCTGGTTCCTGGTTCGCGTCTCCGTTGCTCTGACGCCATAGGCGATGGGCGGGGAAAGTGGGTCGTCCATCTGCGAATGGTGCTGCGCCTTTTAAAGAGCCGATGACTACGTTGCATTCAGAAGAAAGCGGGTGCACACAGCGACAGTTATCTGTCACTCTGAGCCGCCTTGGTGGTGTAGTGGTTGCGGTACTCGGCTGCCACCCAAAAAAACGCGGGTTCGATCCCGGCCGCAGTGGTCACAGTTTCGATGGAGGCGAAAATGTCAGAGGCCCGTGTACTGCGCGTTGTCAGTTTGCGTTAAAGAACCCCAGGTGGTCAAAATTTCCGGAGCCGTCTACAGCGGCTTTTCTCTTCTCTCTATTTCAGTCCCTTTTCCCTACCCCCACGGACGCTTAGCCGTGATCCCTACATGGGCTGCAGAAATTAGCGACCTTTCCTAATCGAAGCACGATCATCATCACCCTGTGACCCCGAGATGCAGGGAGAGTCAACACAGTGGCCAGCCACTACGACGCACCCATTCACTACATGTAAAGAGACGGAAAGAGATAGATAAGAATATTAAGCGAACAAGAGACAGAAGGAAAGCACAGATTAAAGAAGTGCCAAAAGGAGCTGTTTTCGCGCTCGTATTGTGTCGCTTTCAATGGCTCGCCGATAATTCGAGGCAGCGCGTGTAGACTCAATTGTCTCGGCGCTTATCGAACCGACGCTTACGGGGACACTTTCCAACGCATCGCGCACTTTGTCAGGTGGGCAGCTATTGTACGTCTGATGCTCTTGAGGGAAAGTGCTGCCATTGCACTCCTACGCGCGTGCGTATATGAATGACAGAGTACTACAGTAACGATGCAAATTTTGTTCCTGAATGCTCATAGGATAGCGCAGAAAAAGACTCTAACTGCGCCTGCTGAAATTCGCCGAAACTAGAGGTTCTCGCCTCCCGCTTCATACGACTAAACATTCTTGCAGCATTCTGCACGGAAGGACAACACACGATAGAGCTCAAGGTGTGCACTAGGGCAGCTTGAACTTCAGAGGCGATTCGCACAAAGCCGCGACTGTCTCGTCGGACGATTTACTGATAGTTGCCACAGGGATTGCCAAGTGAATCACTTAGTTAGTAAACTATCTAGAGCAATAGGTACTATGCGTCGCCATTGTATATATCTTCCCACATCCATTAATATGATGTTATATAATTCAATGTTTCTTTCCCTAGTTCAATACGGAATTTTAGTCTGGGGGACGACCTCAGCTGAAAACATTCACAAGCTGATGGTATTACAAAAAAGAGCAATACGCCTTGTCTCCAGGGTGCCATATCTCTGGCATACTGCTTCCTTGTTTACAAAGCTTAGGACTATAAGAATTGAATCCTTGTACACGTATAGGCTTTGTCGCATGTATAGAATAGGAAAAACTAAGAATGATAACGCTTTAACAAAATTGGCATCCTTAAGTCAACATAATTCTTCTGATTATAAATTTCGTCATTCAGAGCCTTGGATCGTTAACAAAAACAGAACCACATACGGTGATCAAATGCTACAATTTCGTTTACCTACTGTTTTAAATCAATTATACAAAGAAAATGGTCTCAGTGTATCAACTCTGTCGCTCAAAAGGCTACGCGACGTATTTATATGATTGCTTGTGCTACCATGGTTTCGGTTGTCTGTCTTTTTTTTTGCCTTTAACACTTCGCCAATTTTCTTCCCTTGTTTCAAATGCTTCCACAATAACCTTGTTTATTTATGCCGACCGTGAATGTTTACTGTTTTTCTGTTATAGTTAGTTCATTATGTATACCGTGTGTTTATCTGACCGCTGTGAAGCTGCCCAGTGTATGAGGTGGCCAGGTTCCCCTGAAGCTGCTCAATGCAGCTTTTTTGCCTGGTCATCCTCGCAACCTTGTTGTTGTAAATAAACAATTCAATTCAAATTCAATTCAAAAACTCTGTAGCACATTAGCTGCATGCGTATCTCACGAAATGTTGCGCTTATTGGATATCGCCTGTTGTTACAGAAAGCACTAGTCATCTAAAGTCGAAGAACCAATGCCAGGGTTCGTGCTTATTCGAGTTCCTGTAGACACAGGCACAACTGGACGATTCCTGTGCTCGTCCTTGATGCAAGTCAAATAAGATGAGCACGAACAAAATAAAATGTAGTGCAGAATGTAACGAAATGGGAAATAATTGTATAGATTTCGAGGTGGCTGTTGATGCCGGCGAAAGTCATAATCTCAAAACTGGTCTTGAATACGAATTTTTTTCTGGCGCAAGCTAAGACAAATAGCTTTAAGTGGCCCGCCACGGTGGTCTAGTCACCACGGCACTTGGCTGCTGATCCGAAGGTCGTGAGATCGAATCCCGGTCACGGTTGCTGCATTTCTTTGGAGGAGAAATGTCGCAGCACGTTAACAGAGCCCCAGGTGCTCGAAATTTCCGGAGACCTCCACTACCGGCGTCCCTCATTATCATATCGGGGTTTTGGGACGTAAAACCCCATAAATCAAGCATTATGAAGAGGCACTAATTACTGCTACTATTATAATTATTACTTGATATTAGGAGAAATGTATATATAGAAGAAATGTAGATGGGAGGAGAGACTGAGGGGAAGGAAGACAACGATACATTCATAAACGAAACAGCTCCTCGACCTATAACTGGTGAATGGTACGGCACTAAGACGATCAGACGCACGGATATAATGGCAACCTTATGCTGCTTTTACCACCGTTGCGCCGACGTCCCGCAGCTGGGGAACGTCGCATTCACCACACCCTTAAAAGAATGTAGTAAGAAAGGCACGAAATCCAGCATCTGCTATCTCTCTATCAACCTCGCTACGTTTCGGTAACTGTTACGACTATAAAAACTATAAAAGATCGAAAACGTTATCGTTATTAGAAGGTCTGTTAGAGCTAATGAACGTTACATGCGCATGTGGGGACGAGTTAAGAAACGGTATTACTTCTGTTAGTAAGTAGTATAGTATAGTATGCCGTAATTGTTATGGTCTTGGGTCAAATTTAGAAAAACAATGACTTCCTTGCTTACGTTAAAAAGAGAGAGTTTTGCACTGGGTTGTGCAGCACGTATTTGCAATCGGTATGGTATGAGTCTGGGTACGAAACATTGCTCACCCTTCTAAATTAACGGTAATTATCACCGGCACAACATGTGCTGTTCAAAGTAGGGTCATAAATAGCTATAAGGTTACCTCAGGGCGTATGTTAGGCAAAAGCATCTATATAGCAATAGTAATTACTGGTTTTCTACGTGCCGAGACAACAGTGTGATTGAAACAAGCGGGAATGGAGGGCTCCGGCAATTTTAGCCACTTAGGGTTCTTAGCCCTTACAAGAATGCCATATATGCCGATATCAGGAATTGGGAATATGTGCTTATATATGGCTCGTGGCCGTATTTGCCCAAATCGTGATAGAGACGTATGTGGCAATAAGAGACCTACACGAAGAATGACATGAATTATTTTGATATGTATCGGGCAAATACGGCCAGATATGGACACGTGCCATATATAGCCAGATATGCATATCTCGCCATATACACATATCTGGCTATATATGGCGCGTGTCAATATGAGGCCGTATTTGCCCGGTAAATGTCAGAGTCATACATGACACTGTTCGTATAGGTCTTTTATTGCCACATACGCCTCTATCACGATTTGGGCAAATACGGCCACGAGCCATATATAAGCACATATTCCCAATTCCTGATATCGCCATATACGGTATTTTTGTAAGGGAGACGTGCACAGAAAATTCAAAGTGCAAGGCCTTTAGTATTTTCGTCTCCGTCGAAAATGCGGATGCCGTGGCCGGGATTAAACCGACGTCCTTGGCTTCAGCAGCCAAGCATTGATAGATCCATTTTCTGCGTGCGTGTTCCAGTTTATGGCTCCTACACTTCTCCATGTAAACAATCGCTTAACAGCTGATTGTGTTGCGCTTTTGCCAGTAATTAACCACGTATTATTTACTGCATATCGTGAAAATGCATTATCCAATAATAATTAGCTCGACTGGGGAATATTATACAGTTTTTTTTAATTTGATATTATGTTTCCGTAATAGAAATAACATAATCTGGGAACCAAGACAGGTCATGCAAAGACCGAGTCAGTGTAAACAAGGTAGTCACTGTCACGGCAATACTGTTACTACTTTCCTTTAGGTAGTAACTGTCATGGCAGTAACTAGTGAGTGTCATGGCAGTAAGGTTACCACCAAGGCAGCTACCACGTATACTTACCACGCGGGCTGTTGCCAATGGTGTGAAATTTGCCACTTCAAACATATATATGCGCAAGGTTCATCATTAGGGAGGCGAATGTTCACTGCAGCAGCCCCTTCCTTCGGCCAGTGCCCTTTCGGTCAGCCCATTTTGGTCAGAGGGCAGTGGAATGTTAGCGTATACGGGGCAGATTTGTCGCCCCCTCAGTTCAGTAGGAACGGCGATCCCTCCCCTCTTATCCTGTGCGCACGCATCATCATCATCATCATCATCATCATCATCCTCCTATTTTAGGTCCACTGCAGGACGAACGCATCTCCCGATGATTTACAATCTGCCCTATCGTGAACCAGTTCGTTCCACTTTATGCCCGTAAAGTTTTTAATTTCATCGCTCCATCTAACCTTTTGCCTTCCTCTGTTACGTTTTCCCCCTCTTGGTATCCATTCCGTCGCTCTTATTGTCCGTCTGTTATCTTTCCTCCTCATGACAAGTTTTTAATAGTGTACGGCGCATGCCTATATATGGCCTCAAATTATTAAGTATATAGCCCACATTTGAAAGACTGTACCGGACATGACATTCGGCATAAAATATAAAGAGAAGTGGTTTCTCTATTGATTCTGTTGTTTTTTTCTTTTTGTTCTTTTTGTAATGGAATTTTTAGAGCTAGCTATAGCAGGAGCACTAGCTGAAACGACGCTTTCTTAGAGTGCGTTCCACGCTTCACTTTAGTTTTTCCGTAAACAAATCCTTCTGATCTCTTTCACTTCTTTTTCTCACACGCTTCTTCCAATCACGGTGTTTAGTGAGCCGCGGGAATCACAACACGTGGCAAAGGAAACATCCAATGTTTTCGGCGAGCAGCCGTGAGGAATGTAGCCGACGGCACGCAGTGCGCGAGCGACGTATGTGCATTCGGAGTGCCCGCGCAGCAGAGGAAAGAGCGTAAGGCTCACACAAAGGATACTTTAGAAGATGTGCGCGCTCTCTATACGGCCGGCGGCAGTATACAGGCTCGCTGCGCGAAATAGCCGCGGACTGCGTTCGAGATTTGCCGGCCTGCAGAGTCGACGACCTGCATTGTGCCTGTTCGCACACATGCATACCACTCGCCACTGTAGTCGTCTGGCTCTTCTATGTATGTATAGTGGATAGGATATTCGCGTGCGAAGGAGGAAAACAATAGCACACTTCGTGGAAATGCGAGTTTTTGTAGAAATGCAGGACGCAGAATGCGACACGGTTCTCGGCCCTTGCACTGAAACGATTCTCTTACATTTCCCACGTATTCAGACAGCGCGCATGTGTCTTTTTTTATTAGGGTGGAAGCCTTAAATGTCTCACGGAACCCGAAAAGTGACTGCCCGTCCTCGCAGTCGGCAACAACACGAAGGGTTTGAAAAAATCGTACGACGTCATATAAGGCACCGAACGTCAGGTGGAGTGAAGGCCTAGTTGCATTGAAAGGACGTCGAATGCATTAGAGGAACTGAGACCGCAAGTCGGACGAATTAACTTCAATTAAGAATTAATGAGGAGGATCAACAAAGAAATGCAAGGATATGAACGTGGATCAACACTGAATGAAGAGAATTAACACAGCAATTACCGCATGTTTATGGATAATGTGAATGAGTGTGAATTAGGGATGATTCAGGCGAATTGAGGATGTGATTAAATTGACAAAGCGAAACTATGAGAATGCATAATGGCCTTCGACATCATGCCATCTTAGCACACAATAAGGGACCCTGTGATTTTTGTTAAACATATTTTGTGCATCACTTATTCCTATCGTGTTCAACCATGCAGCGAGCCGTCCATTGATTATAGAGGATGTATAAATGGCGGTTTTTATGATCACTTATATTTCGACGTCAATGCTTGTCAACCTTTCGTCTAAGCGCCGACCACGTATTCTTCTGAAGGCGAAAAAAATAATGTAGCATCGAACTCGGCGCCACTAAACTCTTAATCAAGTCCCGGATAAAGTGCACTATAGCCTTAAAAGTAGATAAAAATGTGGTTGATCCCTCTGTCATAGTAATCGCTGTAACACGAAATTGAAACCTGTCTTCACTCGGATCCTCTACAGTTGTGTTCGAAGGTATATTCTAGAACGACCCACATTGCTCCGGAGACCCTGAATTCCACGTTCCAGAGCCCCGTGCAGACCTGTCATAAACAAGGAGCGTCCGCAAACGGTAACACCTTGCAAGCGAAACCGAACGGGTGGTCAGCGGATCGTTTTGTGAAAACACAGCCCACTGCAACGAAACGTCAATCATTAGCAGTTCAACACATCTGGCCATGCAAGACAAATTTTGTAGCGGCCGCGTTCATACTCCGCCCGAGGAACGCACCGTCACCACTCCGCCACGCCCCTAACTTCCGCGGCGTTAGAGGCTCGAAGACAACAGAAGCGCTGAGTACCGGCGCGAATTAGCACGACGATCTGCTGCGCTCTATCTATCGTTCCTAGACGGCGGTACCACCGCAGCGAACCTACAGGCGAACAAAGAGTGGAATATAAGGGAGGCGATGTTCATTCACAATAGTTCATTGCACCAAACACCTTTACTTTAACCGCATGACTATTAAATGCAACTTGTAAATCCCCATGGTGAACATATAAGGCCCATCTGTTCCCTGTAAGAGCGGTGGTGTCCTTGTGGAAAACGAGAATGCAATATCAGCATGTTGATAAAGATGTACGTCCTGTTCGCGAACATTTCATTGAAAGTGTCGTGCGTCTGCGAGATGTGTATATCGTGCTCTAGCCGATCCGCCAGACTGGATCTCTGTACTTGATGTATTGGTATGCGTGAAAAGATTTTAATCCCGCGGTAGCCAAAGTCTGGCTGCCACGTTTTATGCCTTGTAACATATGATTTCGGTAATAAAAAAAAAAAAAGAGCGGTGGTGTATCGGTAGAGCCTCCAGTTCCTCTCGTCAAATCCCGGGTGAAGGTGGGTGCGAGTCCCACTGGGTGGAACTTTTTCATGGTTAATGTTTGCTCATTTTTTCAGGCACCTACTTCCGTTTCGGAAGTACTTCACTGATTTCTTGGTGGACCCCGGCATAAAACACTTTCGTGTTAAAAAAGGCCAGATGTCCTGGCTGTATCTAGCACTTTACAAAGTACATGGTTCAGGTTGTAGTCGGTCACAGTCAAGTTGTGTTGGCTGACCACGGTTGCTTTCTACCAGTAGCTCCTAGCGTAGGCTGTTCTTGCTGATCATATAGGCATCCTGCAATTTATGTTTGTGAATGTGTCGCACTAACTTCCTACACTTCTTAACAAATATATTTGGTTGGTACTTTCAACGAACGTTTTACTAAGATGGAGAGCTCGAGTTAGTACCCGTATACTAACATTCCCGTCTACGTAGTGAAATTCACTAACTACACTGCACTTTTTACTACCTGAAAATACTAAGAAGGTGACGGTTTTAGGGGCTATAGTAGATGCTTAGTAATTCTTTAGTAAATACTCACATCTCTTTATCTATGAGTTCAGTGTTGCTAGAACTGAGCCTATATAGTAGCAAGGAAACTACTGAGCATGTAAAGTTGATAAAGCATAAAGGTGTACTGAACAAAAGAAATAGCTGTGGCTACAGTGCCGGTCAA
>JABSTT010004272.1:0-23977 GCA_013339685.2 Hyalomma asiaticum | reverse complement strand
TTCTGGGATATAACCGTGTGCCTATTCCTTCATTAGAGTAACACCGGGGCATGATTTTAGTGAGGCTTAAGATACGTTTGTAGCGCACAACGCGCCTTACCAAACTCAGATAATACCTTTCGCTCTACATCAACCTAGGGAATCAGATTGAAGCTCCTTTTAAGATATAGCAGTTCACTGCGAATTGCTTGAAACATCATATTCTTAATAACCCCTGTTTGGAGCCATGGAATTCTTTAATTTCCGCCAGTATTCAGAATCTTTGTCTTGTGGAATGGCTATTTGCGAAGGACAGTAGAGACAGAAAGAAAGGAAGGGGACACATGAAAATCAAATGTAGCGAAAAATAAAGTAGAAAGAAAGAAATAATGGCGAGGCTTGTGCAAGGCTTGAAGGAACAAAGCTTGAACGCTAGGAGGTTTGCATTGTTTTCGAAGTTTTAGTTGGCCTTGCAAGTTGTCGCTACGGTTTTCTAGGTCTCACTTGGCAACTCATTTAGTCTCTGCTCCGTTGGCCGTGCCTGAGTTACTCTTAACTTATTAGGCTTGCCGTCTTACGTAGGCTTGTCAAGTTTGTCACACTTCATATAGTTCGGCTTAGCTTAGTCATGTTTGACTTAATTTGTTTATTTTGTTCGCGACTCTTGGTCTAATTAGTCATCAATTAATTATCTTAGATTATTTATGTTTGACGTAATTAGGATTAGCTTGTTCAGGCTTCGGTTTATGTATAATTATTTTGGCGTGAATTATTAGTCCTAGCTTAACTAGACTTCAATTAGCTTAGTTAGTCTACGCTGGCAATGCGCGGTAGGGACGGTAGGGTGCAGCGTCATGGTTGGACGTCGCATCGTTTGAGGGACTCGTATCAGTTTGAGGGGGAAAGTTGGAGCACCACCACCCCCAACTTTCGTACCTCCATGCACAAGATAGCAGTGTCAGTCTGAGAGCTATCCAATCATAGAATGTGTCTCGGTTGAGGAAAAGCTCTCTTGGTATCACAGCTCCCGTTAGCTAGTGCTGCATTCACCAACCTGGGTTAGTAGTGGTACAATAATGGCAGCACCTCGTGAGTTCGACAGCAGTGCTAGTGGGGCATGCTTTCAGTGCATGCTCGTAAAACTCATGGAGCCAAATGCAAGTCTTGGCAGCAGAAATGGAGAGGTTGGTAGTCATAAGGTGTCTGGCTTGGCATGTGGAATGGATCTAAGGTGGCTCCTAATTTCCGTAACATTAGCTGTTTTTTTTGTCTTGTTTGCGAAGCATCATTTTGCAGTTCAGTACTTTTTCATCGAGTGCTTTGTGCAGAACTCTAGCACATGTCATCAGTAATGTAGCCCTGCTCTGCGATGACATGGAGAAAAGGGCTCATCGCTTTTACTGAGCACCACTGAAAGCTCACCGAGAGCTTGACGTTTACGAGGTGATCAAAGCTGGGCATCAGAAGTTTTTCGTTTTGAAGTGTTTTCTAGGCATCTAAATGCAGAACGGGTTGTCTCTCTTGTAAGGCGCGCCTTTGCATATACAACTTCATTAAAACTTATTCCTATTGCTTTTGTTTTGCTGCTAACATGCAAGCTTTTGGCAAGTTCCAGTAATGAGCTATACATTTTATGACGGCATCAAGCAGACACTTCATAGAACCTTTGCTATCAATCCGGGACAACATGTGGTGGCCTGGATCAGGTTCAAGGAGGCTGCTGGAGCCAGAAATTTCAGTGCGCTTTTGGTAGAGCTTGTGAGCATGTTTAAATAATGCTCGAAAGTTGGCCACTACGGATCAAACATCAACCATGACATGGTCATAAATTGCATGAATCAGATGCAAGTTGTGGACTGTGCACCTTGCATATTTATTTAAGAGGAAGCAACCTTTACAGAGAATAGCGTCAACAGGATCATGTAAGCCAACAAGACTTTGATGTCCCTGATTAGCAGGCTTATACTGCAAATTCCATGCTGCGTTAAAAAAAAATGCATGGTTTTGAAGTAAGGGATCAATAAGGTTTGCTCCAATCCCCTGACACAGTTTGCGGTGTAAAATTAGGCAATATCATGCTTTTACCCCAAAACAGATGACTACTCGTGCAAAAAATCCGACGTGCCTTCAAAAAGATTGGTAAATGCGGCTGAAAAATCTTTTAGCCAGCTCTTTGAAGTTGAACGGCTTATGAAAGAAAACTGATGATAAAAGAAATCTGCGAGAGACAAATACAGCATGCGGACAGGTGTTTAAATTGTGTCAGCAACATTATCTGCAAAATCCTTTAAATGTGTGGAAAATCTTGATATGGGGAAGGTTGGAAGTATTCTATTAAATGAGGCTGGATATACAACAGAAATGCTCTCATTGGCAGTCCATTTGGCATCACACTGCACGTTATGCTGCTTCAAGCATATCTTCAATTAGGCCAAGGCTTTCGATCGATGCAGATCTAAAGGAACATGGGAAATTTTGGAGGTTATTTAGTGCGCTGCAGGGCATGGAACCCATGTGAGCACACTTTCCATGGCTCTTGGAAAGGGCCTAAGTGCCACTGTGGAGAGCACATAGATTGCTTTCAATTTTGTTGTTTCATTGTTTTCTGCCTGCTGACCAGCAGGCACACTATCATGCATATTTGATGTGCACTTACAAATAAGAAATGCTTGTAAGCTCATGCATGTGCGGCTTGTATTGTCCTTCGTACAAACGTATGGCATAGTAAATGGAAAAATAGTTGCTTCCAATACTAATAGCTGCTTCAAAGTAGGGAAGTTCATGTGTGCGTTTATTTTCAATGCACTTTCTGCACCAGCGTAATGCTAATCTATTTTATGAGTGACTTGCTGATGTGCCTAATCAGTTCTTTTCACAATAGGCATGTTACATTTATTTTTACAAGCTCAATATCCATGTCATGATTTTGCAATGTTGCAGACACTACAGTTTGGTTTTTATATTCTTGTATGCAGATGGGGTTACCTGCAAGAAGTAATGCGTTGGAAGCAAGGGCTTCATCAGAAGTTGGCTGCCGGATGACCCTTGTTGTTCGAGTAGACACCATCAACAACCCACAAACGCTACCTTTCTGCCAGGTAGCTGCATCCAGGGCCCTGGCCAGCTCACCATTGCTACCACATACCCAGTGCCTGCTTATAGGATTCTGGCCAACCGGCAGACATCAGCACCTCACACCTGCAGCTCTAGCCAACCCATTGTTCATGGTGCCTTGCAATTCATCTTGGCTTGTGATGGCAATAACTTAAGTGCTGTACAGTTGAATTTTCTCATTTGTATTTTTATAAATAAAATTTTAAAAATTTCTTCGAGTATTCTCATTTGCCTATTGCTTGTATACTGGACATCTGCTTCTTTATATCATTATTTTTTACTACTAGATGTTATAGCATCAGGGTACTTGCTATTAAGAAAAAGGAAATTGAGCAAAGGGGCAGGCCGGTTACATAGAACAGGCAGTAAAGAAAAAGGTGTGACCAGATGCTTTTCAAGCACAGTGCGGCATGTGTCCAATCGGCATGGAAGTCATCGCCTTCAAGACTGTAAAGAGTTGGTGTGGCCCTCATGGTCAGCTGCAGGACCTAAGGCAATTTGGAAGCCTGCTGGCAAAAGAATGGCAGTGGAAGGAGGTCCCTGAACAATGGCTATAGTGGTAGGCCAGTAAGAATACAGGCTAGCGAACGTTGGCTTAGGATGGCATATTACTGGCTGCATGGTGGCCCTGCATTAGCGCCATGTTGCGAACATTGGCATTTGTGAATTGGTCCTATGTTCCTGACATCTTGGCATTCGTGAACTGGCCTATGTTTCTTTCATCCTGGCAACTGGCATACTGTCAGCCCAGTGTTGGCATGAGTGCTGGTCCTACATTGGAGAAAGTTGCACTTGGCTCATATGCCAACTTTGGACCAATGTTCGTGCCATTCTTTTCGAACATTGGTCCTTGGCTCGGCCAATGCAGGTGTGCTGCCTGGGTATTTTTCGATCAAGAAACTCGCTAGAAGACGCTGCCTGCGTCAACGTTGTCTCTCGCGTTCTCCTTGCGAGCTGGTAGAGCGTTCATCGAAGAAAGAGTGTTTCCATAGTCAACGCGCGCCTTTCGCTCTCTGTGTCTCTCACAAGACAGCAGATGGAAGAGTGAAAGAGCTCGCGCGCCGGGAGGCACGCGCCGAAGGCGAGCGCGAGCCTCCGGCGCGCCCGCACCACAGAACCGCAGCGCCATCTCGTGATCCTTCTGAGACCTTGAGGTGGCTTTGACAACGGCGAGGGACAAGCCTATACCCTAAGGAGCTTCGCCCCTAAAAGCTCCGGCCAGCAGGCTTCACGGCTGTAGGGTAGCAGGCTACCTTCTAGGTCTCGTTACGGCTGTTGCTGAATCGCTCAACAGAGACTTGAAAAGGAAGCAGCCGTGTAATCAAGAATGGTTTCCTGCAGCACATGTCGCTTGTAATCTGAGTGCATTTTAACTACGGTGAGATTAGGCAGTGCAGCCGCAATGGCGGACCATCAGCCTGCGCCTCACTGCTGGGCATCCTTTGTTCATCTCGAGATCGTCGTCGTCTTGGCTATTCTTACACCGGTGACATCACCCTCGGCGGCAAAAGCGCAGACCCGGCGCCAACTAGACTGCGGCCACGGGGTATGGCTTGAGACTGGCTGACGTGGTCATCAGTTGGCACGGACGACGAGGAAGCATCGGCAGAAGCTATTTCATATGTCGCATCAATGAGTTGTCGGACAACGTGATGGGCCCCAGAGTACCGGATAGCAACTTTTCCGAGAGGCCCACGTGCCTTTGTGGACTTCAAAAGAGGACGAGGTCATCCGCGAGAAACTGTACATCCCGATGGCGGCTGTCATATAGAGATTCTGTCGTGATTAGGACTAAGACAGACGGTTATGAGCAATGTGACGTGCTTGGGCCACAGCAGATATGGCGTCGCGAGCGTATTACAGACAAGCCCCGCCACAGTGTTCTAGTGGTTATGGCACTCGGCTACAGATCCGAAGGTCGAGGGATCGAATCCCGGCCGCGGCGGCTGCATTTAGGCGGAGGCGAAATGTTGAGGCATGGTGTGCTGTGTGATTTCAGGGCACGTTAGAGGAGACCTCCAGTACAGCGTCTCTCATCAGCAGAGCTGGTTTTGGGACGTTAAACCTAACAAATCATCATATTCACACGGGGACTCGAGATCGTTGGGCAGAATTGTGTCGAAAGGCAAGGGTCGGTTCACGGCAAGAGCAATAGAACGGGGAGTCGAGAGTGGTGCCGCAGCGTGGCGAGTTGCAGGCGAACGTCAGAAAAGGAAGGGCTGCGCTCCATGCAGTCACAATGATCGGAGGAGACACATCGATAATATATCAGTAAGTGTGTGGTTTAGGCGTTCTGTGAGGCCCGTTTGTTGAGGATGGTATAAGGTGTTAGCTTCTGTTGGGTGGCACAAGATCGAAGTACGTCTTCGATAACTCGGGATAGGAAGCAACGGCCCCTGTCCATGAGAAGGTAGCGAGGAGCTCCATGGTGTAAGATATCCTGCAGCAGAAAGTCGGCAACGTCAGTAGCGCGACGGGTCTGGATGGAGCATGTTATAGCGTAGCGGGTAGCATAATCCGTTGCGATGGCGACCCACTTATTTCCATTTCTGGATGTAGAGAAATGGCCCGAGAGTTCAAGGCCGACACGATAAAATGGTTCCGTAGGTATGTCCACTGGCTGGAGTAATCCAGCTGGAGGCGACGTTGGCAAGGTTCGCAAGCCGCAACATAACGTCGTACAGGAATGGTAGATTTCTGGCAGAAAAATCGTCGCCGGACACGGTCGTACGTCCTGGAAACCCAAGATGGCCAGCGGTGGGTACGTCATGGAGCTGTGCGAGTTCAAGTTGCCCGCAAATGCATGGAAACAACTAAGAGCAGCTCGTTCCCTTCAGGTCGCATATTTCGGCGGCATAAGATGCCGTTCAGGATGAGGTACATACGAAGGAAAGGGTTCCGGCGGATGTGCATGGAGGCGGCTTATGAGGTAAGTAGGTTGCGTGATGTGTTGCTCTTGGGCAATGTTGTGGAAGGTGGAGGGCATGAAGATTCCAACAGGCGCATCATCGGAGCCAGGGCCGTCCAAAAGGGTGCCGAGACAAGCAATCGGCATCCTGGTGTCGGCGGCCGGACATGTTCACCACTGCGTATGTAGGTGTAGTCTGGAAGACGTAGGGTCTGATGGTCCTCTCGCAACAGTGAAAGGTCTGCCGTACAAGTATGGGCGCAATTTCCCGCCACCCATACAAGTGCGAGGCACTCGCGCTCCGTGATTGAGTAATTACGTTCAGCGTTGGAAAGCAGCCGACTGGCATACGAAATAACTCTGTCATGCCCCCGTTGATGCTAGGCTAAAGGTGCGCCAATTCCATAGCACCCAGCACCTGTACGGACTTCTGTTGGGGAAGATGGGTTGAAAGTGAGCAAGAATCGGTGGTGTAGTGAAACAGTGTGATAGGGCTTGTGGAAGCAGCAGCTTGATCAGGGTAACATGAGAAGCGTGCGCTTTTCTTGAGAAGGTCGGTCAAAGGTCGAGCAATGTTCGCAAAGTTCCTTACGAATCGACGGAAGTACGAGCATAAGCCTTCAAAACTGCGGACGTCTTTAGCACATGTTGGGACAAGAAAATAGAAGACAGCGCGAACTTTTGCGGGGTCCGTGCGGACGCCAGACGAATCGACTCGATGACCGAGGAGAGCAATCTGGCGGCGACCAAATGGCACTTTGAAGGATTAAGTGCAGCCTGCAGCGTGGAACACTGAAAAAAATAGACGAAAGACGTTCAAGATGTGTTCGAAGGTCGGAGAAAAACACGATAACGTCGTCTAAGTAGCGCTGGCAGATGGACCATTTAAAGCGGCGCAACGTCCTCTCCATCATGCCCTCGAAGGTGGCGACAGCGTTCCGCAAGCCGAAACGGACTTTGGGGCGATGTTGACAGCATGACGGTCAGTGCAAGAATGACTACGCCGTTTACTGAGCCACAGCTTATAAAGGCACGAGCGAACACGCTGAACCTACCGCGCATCACTGCTGCGCATCCGCGCAGACTTCTCAGGACGCGTGTCCGATACATCCTCTCTCGTGGAACAAACAAAATAAACACTTAATAACACAAACATTCACCGCACCTTATGGCACTGCAAGGTTAGAACGAAGTCGCCTTCCTTGCAGAAGTTCCCCCAGAGAATGCCCGTCCTCTATTGGTGCTGATAGATAGGCTAGGAGGCCCAGCCAGAAGTCGTCCTCCGTCTCTAGGGTCTTTTGTAGGATTCGTTTTGCAATCTGCACACCCTTTTGCGCCAAGCCATTCGACCGTGGGTAACATGAGCTCGAGGTGGCGTTGTTTAAACTCATGTCTGTTGGTGAAGCTGGCAAATTCATGGCTCTACAACTGGGGTCCGTCATCTTTATAGATTTCTACTCGTACCCCGTACGTGGCGAATATGGCACTAAGAGCTGTGATTGTGGTTGCTGCGGTTGTGTCTTCCAGCTTTTCGACCACGGGAAATTGGAAAAGGCGTCATAGGCAACCACGTACGGCATTCCAGCAAAAGAAAAGATATCAACTCCTACCCTATACCAGGCACATTTGGGTACTTCTCTTATTAGTAGAGGTTCCTGTGGCTGCCGGTACGCGTATTTTCTGTACGTTGCGCAGCTTCCTACTAGCGCGGCGGTGTCGCCGTTCAAACCTGGCCAAAATATGAGTGCTCGAGCCTTCTCGTTACACTTCTTCAGCCGAAGGTGGCCCAGCATGAACTCTACTCAGCATGCTCTGTCACATACTCCTCGGTATTATAACTTTAGGACCCTTCAACATTACTCCATTCCGAAAGACAGTTCTGACGAAAATGGCTTGAGTTCACGTGTTGCACATTGCCCACTTGCCAAGCTTTTCATGACTGACTGCAGATCTGACTGCAGAGTGAGAGATCATGACTGACTGCAGAGTGAGAGATCTTTCTAGCTGTAGCAGCCGCTGCGTTTTCGGCGTTACCATGTAGCCCAAGGACTGCACCACAGAACCTCGATGTCATCCTCAGGGCCAACTTTGCTTCCACCCGGATCCGATGTCGACCGTGACAAGACGTCAGCGAGAACCAGCTGCTTTCCGGAAATGTACTGCAACACAAAGTCGTACTTCAGTAATCACAGAAAGAATCTTTGCACCCGCGGCGGCATGTCCGCGTTTTCTTTTGGTGCGATTGCTACCAGCGGCTTCTGGTCCGTTTCGATACGCACTGCTAGAATCGGCATAGTCCAGCCTGCTTTCCTCCGCAGCTTTCAGAACTGCCGTTAACTGCTCAATCATGTTCTTGCTTGCTAGAGCCCCATACTTAGATGTCATCAATGTACACTAGTACACCCAGTAGGCCGTCAAATACTTGACTCATGCTTTGCTGGAGAACCTCCGGTGCGGAAGAAAAGCCGAAAGGCAAACGGAGGATGTGTTATCTCCTAAGCGGCTAAGAAAAGTGCAGATCTTCGAAGTTCGCTCGTGAAGCGGTATCTGATGATAGCCCGAGTTCGCGTCAAGGCAGCTGAAGCACGCAGCATTGGTTCAACTTACTTCCAAATCCTCGCGTTAGCAATCGGGAAATGCGGCCGGTTTATGTACTTATTACAGCTCAGGGGTCCATGCGCACCCTTAGCGAACCGTCTTAGTCTGTGTGAGATTGAAGGGTTGACCCAGTCGGTTGTTCATTCACCTTAACAATTATTCCGGAACGTATACCATTTGTTCCAGTTCCTTCTTTAGATGCTCTCCCAGCGCCACCGGAACTCCACGAGTGGTTGCACGATTGGTACTGCCTCAGGTTTGAGGACCATGATGTACGCCTGCTGCTAACAAGCGAGATCTTCGAAGACATGTCTGAATCTTATCACCAGTTCGTCGTCGCAGCCTTGTCTACGACGCATTCACCACGCTAGATTAGCCCCAGCGCTTCACTAGCTAGAGTCCGAGTATATACTGCCGACCATTCTTCACAACGAAAAACGTGACCGTGGCCGTAGTATTCCGAAGCCTTACTTCCTGCGTACACGTTCCAAAGCACGATATGGGTGCCGCCGTTATATGCCCGCAAGACAGAGTTCGTCGGTTTCGACGCTTCTGCTCCACGCAGTTTTCGGTAAACTGGCATGGGCAACAAGCTTGACAGAAACGAACTGCGTGAAATAAACACGGACAAGGAAGACACGCATAAGCGCAGTGTGTCTTCCTTGTCCGTGTTTATTTCGCGCAGTTCGTTTCTGTCATGGATTACCAATTCGCCCAGCGTTCAATCCTGCTAAAGCAACAAGCTTGCTTGCGACCGGTGTCAACTTTAAACCTTATCTCGCAGTTTTAACATGATCGTTAACCATGCAGTCACTCTCGCATCTTGCTGTTGTGATCTCAATGACGTCAAAGTACTCCTCATGCTGTTTGCTCACTTCGCTTACCACAGCTGAGGCACAGCAACTTGCGAAGTGGTTAGGCTTCTGGCACGAACGGCATTTCTTTCCAAAGGCTGGGCATTGTGTGACTTTGTGCCAGCGGTTTTCACCTGCGACAGTGACGTTGTTTCGCTTGTTTCTCTTCTTTTGAGGGGGACGGGCACCTTGAGACCACATCGACACGATCTTCGCCTTTACGCCATACTTCGCTTCCCCTTGCTACAGTCTCCACTGCCCTGCACATTTCCTCTGCTTGTTATAGCGTCAACTGGTTGTCTTGCCGCATTTTCTCCCGCACATTGTTAACTGCCATACATTCCTAACTTCGGCGCAATAGGCATCAAATTTTCTCACACGTTGCTGTAGTCGTTCTTGTCCTCGTTCGGCCCGAACCGGAAGTTGTTGAAGACGTCCAAGGCTTCGTCACCAGCAATGCTCAGCAGGGGCGCTGCCTTCTGTGCTTCCGTTTTCAGCTGCCCGCAGCCGCCGTCGCCTGCAGAAAGAACTCAAAATTCTGCTTAAATCCCTTCCAGTTTTCCATGATCTTACCCCTCAGCCGCAGTGGGTCTCAGATCTTCAGGCGGTCCATGATGTGCTAGACGCGGGAATGATTTCGTGCGGCGTCGAAGGGCCACTTCAGACACCATGTACGGCTAGCGCAACGGACATAGGGACGATGCTGATAGCATGATGGTCAGTGCAAGAATGACTACGGCGTTTAATTAGCCACAGGTTATAAAGGCACGTGCGAGCGCGCTGAACATACTGCGCATCGCTTATGCGCATCCGCGCCGATTTATTAGTACGCGTGTCCGATACAAAACGCATGACCCTGAACCGGTAAAGGCCATCTGGCGCAACAAAGGCAGTCTGCCCGCGGTTCATGTCGCCGACGGAGATTTGCCAGCAATCCGCGCGGACATCTATTGATGAAACTGCGTCCCACTGTGCAGGCAATCCAACGCGTCGTAGATGCGTGGCAGAGGATATACATCTTTTAGGGGCGAAGATCCTTAAGATTTGGGTCTGTCCGTCCGTTGTTCCTAGTAGCGCGTTACGTTCAAAGAAATGAATGATGCTACGTGTGGGGGCGCGCCCTCGGCGCGTGCCTCCCAGCGCGCGAGCTCTCTCACTCTTCCATCTGCTGTCTTGTGAGAGGAAAAGAGACAGAGAGAGCGAAAGGCGCGCGTTGACTATGGAAACGCTCTTATGAAGCTCTTGCTGGCTGACTCGGCGCTCGGCGTGTGATAGAAATAAGGCCGCATGTGAATGGGTGATGCATCGCCGGTATATATGCAATGCTGCACTAGTGAGGTTTGTCCAAAAGGCCGGCCGCCTATGTCAAAAATATCGGAATACAGAATAAGCAGATGCCGGAGTTCGTTGGCTTGTGAGGGTGAAAGGTCGTGGGCTGTCATTTTCGTGGTGTCGTCATGCGATGGAGGTTACGTGGCCGCATACGAATTGCAGATGACCGAAGAGCTGGTTGAAGACTGATGCTGCGACAAGGACAAAAGCTGGTAGTCGTGTGACGGTGACACAGTGGCGAGGGATATGCCCTTAGGTAGTACCTGAGGGCAGAATGCAAAATTCAGTTGCGGCAGACAAGCTTTGTGATCTGATATGGTCACTACCGTGTGAGAGAAAGACACGCCATGCGAGAGTAAGGCGCTGACGTTCGGAGTGACCACATAGCCACCATCCGACACACAGAAATTGGGCACAGCACTGATACACGTGAGTGCCTGCAGCGGTAGGTGAAGAAAGTCAGCAGAACAGAGATGGACCTGCGCTGTGTCGGGAAGTTCGGGATCATCAGGCAAATCAAGCTGGATCACACCAGCTGAGCAGTCAGCGACAGCTGAATGAGCGGATAAAACATTAAGACTGAGGATCATGTCATTAGAGCAAGGACGAGTACGTGGAACAAAATGGATGTGTGACGATTCGACGCTTACACGAGAGGCACACATTCCCAGCGCGGCGGGTGTCCCTCGGTCACGGGCATTTACAATGGCGGACTCGGCAGGTATGAGAACTTCAGCCGTTTCCGAAGGTCAGCGCTCATGACTCAGATGTGTGCACCGGTGTCGGTCAGGGCAGTTAGTGGTACGGAATAAACTTCCACGTTGATTTGGTTTTGATCGGTCGGCAAAGTAATCAGAGGATTCGCAGGTCAGGGGTCCAATGCAGCGTCACCTCCGGGAGCTGGATTTGTCAGTTTTCCTGGGATGATCTTACGGAACGACGCGACGACGAAGGACGACGGGACAGAGGCGAGCGGGACCGACGATCGTGCGGCGACGGTGAACGGCTCGAGCATCTGTATGATGCAGGAGGGCCACGGTACGAGTCGCCATAGGCCTGGTCACGCTACACAGGGTCGCAGTACATCGGATCATTCGGAGCTGCACTAAATGTCGGACGTGGGTGGTCATTTCGGCGGTATAAATACGTAGATCGTGAAAACGTAGACCGGCGGTAAGGACACTAGCGAGGAATGTGACCCACGCCGCTACAATGGAAGCATATGGGCCTGCCTTCATGTGTTCACTGCCGGGCCGGGTCTCAGTATCGTCGGAACATCGGTGATTGCCGACGAAGCGAACCAGAAGGTTTGACTGGGGGCCGGGTAAGGGAGCAAAACGGTTGAATGCCAGCGTTCGCAAGTTCCTTGTGGACAACTGACACTGTCGCCTCTGCATTATCGGACCGACGCAAGAGAGATGGTGCCGCATCCTCGATTTCCCGCCGCATAATTAGCACAACGCTATCCGCTGTGCGCGGCTGAAGGGACTGACGAGCGTCTTCGCACGAAGACGTAGCAGTGGTGTTTGGAAGGCACGTGAATTGTTGGGCGATGCGACGGCTCTTGGCGTCTTCAAAACGGCAGCACTTACTGATAATTTCGTCCACCGTCGAGCAGTCTCTAAATACGAGCAAGTTGAATGCGTCATCGGCGGTGCCCTTAAGGATATGGCCTACTTTGTCAATCTCGGTCATGGTGGAGGCGACATGGTGGCAAAGAGCTATAACATCAAAGATGTAAGCTACGTACGACCCTGTGGCTGTTTGGCCACGACAAGACAGGTCTTTCATGGCAGCGAACTTCCTACCAGCGGGCGGGTCAAAGAGATCACTTAATTTCTGCACACATAAGTACCAGCTGGTCAGCTCTTCCTCGTGCGTGTCAAAGCAAATGCGTGCTGGTCCCTGGCGGTTGAAAAGAAGGTTTGCGAGCATCACCGTGGGGTCCCATCGGTTGTGCGCTGCTACTCATTCGTACAGGCCACGCCACTGATCCACATTCTCGTTGGACTTGCCAGAAAAAGTTCCAGGGTCACGAGGGTGAGTAAGGATAACTGAGCGTTGGGGCATCAAGGATGCTGACAGCGCCGATGCTGGCGCCGTGTTTTATACAGAGGCCTGGTCATTGGTGGGCATTGTAGAGCGGTTGATGACAAGTCCACTACGGAGTTCCGCCTTGTACGCTACCCCGCACCCCTCCCAAGATGAAACGGGCACAGGGATACGCTTGTAATGAGAGACTGCAATGGGGAGCTTAGCCAGTGTAGCCCCAATGGCAGACCGTCAGCCAGCGCCCCACTGCTGCGCAGCCTTCGTTCCTGTCGAGAGGGGCGTCGTCTTCGCTATTCTTGCACCGTGACAACATTTAACACTTCTACCCGCCTTGCACAACAAGGTATCACTCTCTTGTCAGTGTAAACAGGTTTCCAATAAACAGTGTCGAGAGTGACAAATTAGCATGTGCGGTGTTTTTCCCATTGGCCATATTCTTGAGTTGATGTGCTGAATATGAGCGCCTAATGAGCATTCTTTTTCTTCTGTTGCCGCCTACAGCTTCTCTGGAAAAGGCACCTCAGCTGCTGCGTCACTCGATGGCCAGTCTCACGATTCAGCCAGTGAGTCAACCTCGACTGTGGAAGGGTGTTGTGCCACAGCGTTTGACATCGACAGCACAAAAGTTGTATCAATGCCCGATGACCAACCGGAAGTTTGTTCGCCTGCAGATGCTTCTTCGGTGCGAAGCAATGAGGGGGATGCATGCTCTGCCGCCAGTCCATCATCAGTGTCTTGAGTTGAAGGTCTACGCAGCCCAAAAATATTAAAGTGCCGCGAAAAAGTCAAGAAGTTGACCTCGACGACTTAATGATCTCGACACTCGACGCCATTCAGCAACGTCTGAACGAATTGACAAAAGCTGCCAACACCGCAGAGGAAGACGAACACTTTCTTTTAAGTCTGAAAGGTCTGCTAGCTAAAGTGGATGACCTGAAGAAGGCGTGCATCAAACTACAAATTTACAGCCTCCTGGTTGAGACAGTATACCCCCCGGATGCACATTGTAGACCCTATACGCCTTATTTTTACAGCTATTTATGGCCACTTATCTCAAGACGCGCTAAAGGTAAAGCCGTCTGGCTGGGATAACTGCGACGAATTGTTTTATGTACAGAAGCGCCATTATTGTTCAACAGAGGTTTGCAAATGCTTATTTTAATTTGTAGTGCTAGATGTGCCATAGACATCCTGTGCATTATTTTTTTTCTTATTGAGTAGAGTTTCCCGTGTGTCTGCTAGCTTCTGTGCAAGAACAAACGTTGAAGCAATGCTACAGGCTTGGCACTTGCGGAAAAGGGTGCACCCATTAAAATAGTGTGTTTAGATGATTGATGTAAATGCGAACAAAAATATTAAACATTCGCATTCCAGAAATGCATGTTCGCATTTGGTTTAAACAGCTGCCAAGAGCGCAGTCGATTGTATGCTTCATTTGCTATCTGCTTCAGAGTATCTTTTTTGGAACAGTCACGTCATGGAGATTTAATGCTGTGCAAAGGTCACTTGGCACTGGATTAAAGCACTGTCAAAACGTAGCTTGTGCTTGTAAAAGATTTTTGTGTACTGACCACATTTGGGCACTTATGCAATCAAGTCACACCAAAATCAGAGGTCGTAGTTAAAGAAAATCATGATTTCCGTACATTTATAGGTTAAACAGGCCATCACGTGAAAGCGGCTCAAATATGTCTCCTTTTTTTTCCACTGCCAGCTCACCGCACAGGAGCCGTGAAAATAGGCAGGAAGCAGTCTCACTTCAGATGCTCTCTTGGTGTAAGCATTAGAGCCTTGCCGATTTATTGCTGGTAAGGATTCGACGTTGTTCCTCCACTGACCTGGGGTAACCGCACATACACTGCTCGTGGCGTCTCCAAATTGTGGTGGACAATAGCCGCCTGGCAGCATCCTCTCCTGCATCAAGTAATTATACAGGCAACAGCAAGTAGCTGAGACTGCAGCAGCATTTTTCGGCAGCAGGCTCATGCGGTTTCGCAGCGCCCTCCAACGGGCACACAAAATGCCGAATGCGTTTTCTGTGCACCTCCGTGCTCGAGAGACCCTGTAGTTGTAGACCCTTTTGCACGATGTATGTCAGGCACGATGCCAGACAGCAGTGCAGTTGGCTACCGTACATAGCAGCGTTTCACATATCACATAGGCTCTCCGCTCGAGCTTCACAGCACTCGACTATAGCTCACCGCAGTGACTATAACACGAAAGTGTCAGTGCACATCGGACAGCAAGTTTACTGCCGCTAAAAAATCGCAATAGGCCCTCCGCATGTATACAAGGTAAAGGCAGCAGCTCACCTGCATTCACGTCCGCAATTACAAGTCGGCAGAGGTGACTGAAACGTCCACATAATAAGCTTACCTCAGCGTAACAGTCAGGCGCTCAGCCGATGACAGGTTCTCGCAGTGCCGTCTCTTGAACATGGAAAAGGCTTTCGAGGAAATCGAGCTGCTGTGGGGAAATCCGCATGAAATTTTAGAACAAGGCCGTATCTTCATTTCTGAGCTTCGCGAAAACATTGTGAAAATCTCCGTCAATTGCCCTGCTGAGGAATATTTCACGCACGCACATTGTTTGCGAAGTCTACGTCTGAGTCGGTTAACTGCATACACGATGACAAGCTCATTTTGAGCTTGGACAGCCTCTGATTCCGCTAATACCCCTATGAAAACTTGAAATGAGTTTCTTATGAAAGTCTAATGAGTTTTGACATTACAGTCATACGACTTTCTAATGTGTTCCTTCGGAATTTTTTAATAGATTTGTAATGTATTTCGAAACCGTATTGGCCATCGTTATTCTCATGCATCTCCGCAGCAGACTTTCTAAGGAGCATCATGGAAAAAAAACAGCGCGAACACAAGGACGATGAAAAAGGAAACACACACCACACCACGGAGCGCTGACTATCAACTGATTTTATTTCGGCGAACACGTACATATATACATATGTATGAGCCTCGTCACAAGTGTTATACACTGATAAACGCACGGCCAGCGAGTTAATGTTAGAGTCGCCTTGAGCGCGCCTAATAAGCTCTCAACCTTGTGCAATCGCGTCAACAAACCCCCCAAACCAGTCTCCCCCTGTGGCAAGAAGCATACCCCGCCATTTCTCCCTTGCATTGAGCGTGTGGTGTACCGTATACCCTTGTCTTGTGGCAAGGTTTACGTAGGACAAACGGGCAGATGCCTGAATGGCAGTCTTCGTGAACATAAAAATAACGTCACCAGCAATGTTAGAGGCCACCTTGGCGATCATTGTAAGCGTTGTGGTTGTAACCCCCTATATAGAAAATGTGAAATTTTAGCAAAAAGCCCCTCCCAGTTGACGCGGGAAATTATAGAAGCACATAGGATCGCCTTGCTGGAGGATAACTGTGTCAGCACCCCATCTGTCGCTCTCTTAGACAAAGAAATTTCATATCTTTCTGCTAACAAGCCTTAGATGACCGTTTTTATAATGTACATGCAGCATGTGCGGTGATGATATTTGCTTAGCCTTCATGTGTTCTTTTTATCATGAGATGACCTTTGCATCTTCCTGTGTGTTTATCAGTGTATAACACTTGTGACGAGGCTCATACATGTGTATATATGTGCGTGTTCGCCGAAATAAAATCAGTTAATAGTCAGCGCTCCGTGGTGTGGTGTGTGTTACCTTTTTCATCGTCCTTGTGTTCGCGCTGTTTTTTTCCATGATGCTTGACCAACTAGCCTGCAAATCCATCCTATTAGACATCATTTCTAAGGAGCACGTAACGACTCTCGAGATTAGAATCTATTGAGTTTCTCATGTGTTCCTTTGGAATGTTCTAATGTATTTCTAAAATCATTCACAACCGTATTGGCCACCGTCATTCTGATGGGTCTTGACAGTTGATTTTCTATGGAGCACAAAACCACTCTTGACATTAGAACCTATTGAGTGTCTAATGTGTTCCTTTGGAATCTCTTAATGTATTCCTAGTGTCATTCAAAACCATATTGGCCACCGCATTTCTGATGAGTTTGACACCTGATTTTCTATAAAGCACGCAATGACTTTTGACATTACAGTCACTTGTCTTTCGAATGTGTTCCTGTAGAATCTCCTTATGCATTCCTAATGTATTTCAAAACAATTATGGCAATCACCATTTCGAAGGAGTTATTTTCTAGTCGGCATGAAAGAAACTTCATTGTAGTATCCTCGACCAAGTTTATTCGATGCGGCCAATGACATGATATTCTGCAATAAGTCAGGTACCACACATGATGTGCTCCAGTTATACCATATATTGCTTGTGCATGGCGCTGTATTTCATCATCATCATCATCATCATCATCATCATCATCATCATCCAATTTTATGTCCACTGCAGGACGAAGGCCTCTCCCAATCCTCGCCATCCTTGCCTGTCCTGCGCGAGCTGATTCCATTTGATGCCTGCGAATTTCTTGATTTCGTCCCCCCATCTTACTCTCTGCCGCCCACAGCTGCGCTTACCCTCTCTTGGTATCCATTCCGTCGTTCTAACTGTCCATCGGTTATCTAGCCTTCTCATCACGTGGCCTGCCCATGTCCATTTTTTCTTCTTAATATCGTTCATTATGTCGGCGACCCCCGTTTGTTCTCTGACCCACTCGGCTGTCTTCCTGTCCCTTAGTGTAACGCCTATCATTTTCCGCTCCATCGCCCGCTGCGCGGTTGATGAATGATATATTTCCAGCCAAGTATCAAACAAAAGTGAAATGATGCACCTTCTGCACTTGTGCTGGGCAAGGACATTCCCAACCAATGAAAATATAAACAAGCTTTATTTATTAGGAAACACACAAAGGCATTAAATGAAAAGAAAATAGTCATGGTACTCGCATGGTTACAGCTGTCATAGTTACTTCTTACTTATTCTCCCTACTTAAAAGACATGATTCACTCTTTGTGATGTGCAGGATGCTTGTCAGAAAAATTGCTTCATGTGCACCCTGCATGAAAAAAAGAACAGAATATCAATAGCAGTCCTTGGCAATTCTCCGCGCAAGCGCTGTATGTACTGCTCACTCCATGATGAAATAAATCAGAATTTTGTATGTTAGTAAATGGCATCATCACAGGTTGCATTTATCCCACAGATGAACTGGATTTATGGCCATTACACTAACACACATGAGATATGGTCACCACTGTGGAGGTCACACCGAACTACTATATGCCTTGAATTTTTCATGAATGAATGTTTTCAGAATATGCTGGGGTAGAACCTCTTCTTTCTATTTTTCAAATTAGGGTAATGAACAAAATTGAGATGCCAATGAAGAAAAGGAGGTAAGTGCACACTTACCTCCACTGTCCCTAATCCAAAAAGAAAGAACTTGCATGCAAGAAAAATAAAAAATAGTAGTGGTGCAGTACAGAAAACAAAATTACAATCTATTTAAGTTCTATGGTGAAGAAGGAAGTTTTTTAATTGTAGAATGCAAGGAGCGTGCATACAAATGGTTGTTGGATGAAGCTAGGTTTATAACTAGTGCAAAGGTGGAGCAGGAGGTACACGTTCGTACACAATAACTACGCCTACTTGCAAACGTAAGATTGCTAAATAATCAAAAATGAGATGTTGTGCTTTATGCATGCTCATTTGTTTGTCTTTGTGTGGGTTTGCCCAGGAAAATGCAATATAAATGCTTTGATCTGTTATTAGCGTGATTCATGTGCCGAGGTTAAAGCATACACCCCCTTGGCTACACCTGGTACAGCATACAAAAAAGGGTGTTTATCCAAACTAAATAAAATACAGACAGCAACTCAAACAAATGAAGAGAGTATGGCGCTGGAGAGCTCACTGTACACAGTGCACTTTGGAATGGAGCAAAAAATAAGTGAAGCAGCAATGCCTCCATAACGGCAACATGCTGAAACTGCCTCTTTGTAGACACAGAAACAAATACATACCAATTAGTTTGGATATGTGCAGGCTCCCAGGAACAGTGCTGCCATTTTCTACTGCAAGTTGTCCTCTGCTTCAGCACCATGAGCAGTCGTGATCGCTGGGTACGCAACAAATGCCACGAAACATTAACGAATTGCAACAAAGCTGGCCTTATGGCGAAAAACGGTAGAAACTAATGATGATGTTTTGGGAAAGTGCATGCTGCAATGCTACTACGGGCCTTAAAAGATCAGCTCGGGTTGCACTAAGAGCAGCTACGCTGTAGTAACGACACCTTGCAGACTGTTGGAAAGATGTAATTTTGTGCTAACTTTCACACAATCACATGCTTGGTAAGCACTTGAGAGAAACGCAGACAAACATTTATATGAAAATGCTACATGATCACTCCTACTGCAATAGCAAATGACAATGCTTACTGTGCTAATGCCAATTCACATGCAAGCCCTGCACAAGACATCAACTGATTGTATGGCTTTGCATAAACTTACAACACATATTGACATATGAAAAATAAGACACACCCGAAATTATTGACCGTATAAAACTACAGTGCACTTTTTACCTTCATTACTAATTTCAGTGGTGCATCTTGCAAATCAAACCACACCGTTAATTTCATGCTCGTTGAAAGCAGATGCACCCCCCCCCCCCACAAAAAAAAAGAAGTACTGTGGCGCACAACACAGACCGTGTTCTTGCTACAGCAGTGTAGTGCACAATCCTATGAGAAGCTTTTCCAGCAGGGGCACTTTACCATTAAACGAGTCTGTATTAGGAAGGACCTACGTGCTTCAGGAAACAAGAAATATGGCAAAATCAATATTTTAAGCACTGTTTTCCCCAAATACCAGTTTATGAAAAAGAAGCATATGCTAGCTAGGTAAACTCACTTGAACTAACTTACGTCTATAGCAATGTTAACCAAAATAAGCACCTACGATGCTCCTGTTTGCACCTGCTGTGGTGTGGTTTTAAAGCTATTCAATTAACTCAAATACATTGCCTTCCAGCGAGCTCCGCGAACAAATTTAACTGCTACAGGCCTCGACGTTTCGCAGACATTAACATCCTCTCAATAGAGAAAGTATAGTAATTGCTCACCAAAAAGCAAGTGCAAGGCGGCAGTCGGTTACGCACCGTGTCCTGTCTCCTGCACTGCGCACGCTTTGCACGTCAGTTCATTATTACCAGCCTCGTGAAAAGTAACTTCCGTTTTATATTATCACCATGAGAACCAATGGAACCATAAGAATGTTTAAAAGCCGGCTCACTTTTATCGCGACCAGATATCGTTACCGGTAGTTTCAGGCGATCATACAGACAGTAAGAGGCAGTACATGAGATTGCACGGCAGAAGCACGGAATGGCGTAAGTCAACGCGCATTAATCGACCTATTCTAGATGTAATCAACGCACACGGCAGCCGCTTCGTGCAAGCGCATGCATTCCAAGGAAAGCACAGATCCTAGAACAAAATATTATCAAATAGCCCGACAGCCGGTGCATTATTCGTGCTGCGTGAACACGCACCCCAGGATATGTTGTTCAGCCCCTGCATAAAAGAATAGTCACGCAGAAAGTAACCAAGTAACGTAATTACGCAACTTGTTGAAACTTACCAGAGTTTGGTGTCCACTGTGAGCTCGTCGGCTTTCCGGTCGACTACGTACACACCAGGCGACGGTCCCGTCAAAAGGTGCCCGCTTGTCCTCCTCTAAAGCCGCAGTCACATTCAGTCACAACACTGGGACGTGAACCAGGGCTAGGTCAGCTATAGTATACCCCCCAGGTAAGCGATAATAGAACCACTAGCGCCAATTTGTCCCCTGGTGTTTGGTGGGCCAAACTGTGAAACTAAAAAACGATAAAAAATTGCTGATGCTGCTATATTAACGCTTTTGTTGATGAGAGAGGAGGAAGCGCCGAGCTGCTTGTCGTCTGCTATGCGCTCGACGAGCACTTGCAATTTTTTTTCGGGTTTCGTTGCTGCTGCATATCTTGCTTTCGACAACTTTCATTTGCTATTTTCTCGGACGCAGCCCATCCACAAACATTTGTTTGTAAATATTTCTCGTTTCAATGCGCACGAGCCAGCAAGCCTTGAAGTGTGACAGTTTTGTTTGAGCAAGAAAACGGTGTAATCAGAAATGTGGTTCATTCACTCATTTTATTAGCAACGCATTTCAAACGATAAAACTCAATAGATGCCACAATAGCACAGAGCAGTGTATCTCGTACGGTAAAAACAAATGTTGGGATTCTGTATCGGTTACACAAGCATAAGGAGAAGTCTTCACACGCATACATCGTATACAGAATATCGCTGCAGGGGTCACCACGTTTATTGGCTGTACACAATACAATTCTCCAGAAACGACGGTTCATAATAACACGTTTGTGAATAATGAACTGATCATGCATGATCAGATAACCTGCACGTTGAGCCCAAAACTACCAGCCCCTTTTTCTATGAAGCTTGCTAGTCGAAATAACCTTCTATAGCAAGCTAACTTCTTATATAACTCGGCTTGTTCTAATGTACCATTACATACTCAGCAAATTATATTTACGTTATAACTCTTGGCTATGTTTCTCGATACGTGGCCGTAAACCCTCCCTCAAAGATGGAGCATTGCTAATAGGGCGCCATTACAGAATTTAGAGCAGTACATTGCAGTTATTCCTCGGAATTTGTAATGCCCATATCTTCTACCACAGTTTAGGCACGAGTATCACAATCCTACAACATCAAGGAACAAATGACACCCTGTAGACAGAGCTTTCCATTGAGAAAAAAATACAGTATAGGTAAGTGTCGATGGTTAATCATCATTGGAAACTGGGCTAGGACAGAGTCATGCGCAAAGGTAATACGGAACGCGCACCTTCGGAACATGGAAATATGTTTACAAAAGGAACTCTGATCTACAGCATTTAATGAATCAGCCCAGGCAGATAGCTCAGAACAAGCCTACTCTGACCGGTTTTCAAGACATTCCGATAATATGCCTCAATCATATAAAGCATTAATTTTATAGAGCTAATAAGCTCAGCTTCGTGCATAATGTTGGAAGCATAGGACCAATCTGAGGTGTACTTGTAATTGACTGAAGGTAATTTGTCATTTGACTTTCGAAGACGCCTTAGCAAACCGGTGAAAGCCCCTCAACTTTGCTGCTACACTTGCTTGTGGCACAGCGTGCTTTCTTGACTTACTAAAACATTTGACTTTTCTAGAAGGAGCTTCTTCCTCCTCGATTGATAATAAAATGAAAGTATGCGTGGCAAGAATGCCGAATACTATTAGTAATTGTGAAACTTCACCACATGAAGTAAAAGGTCTCAAAATTCGTGTTCGCAGCAGTGAATTGTAGCGCAACAATGTGAGCTATGAATGTCTGCACAAGGACAATACGTTGCACGCTGTTTGCGCAGAGATGCGCTAAAGTGTTTTTGTTTTGGCAGGGTTCGCGTAGGCACTTTCGGCGAAGTGGTCCGAACAGAGGCAGTAGCCGTCCTACAGTTTCTCCTGTGTGAGTCCCTCGAGGTCTGCCCTTTTGGCGTAATTTCGACTTACGTCACACATAGAAAATGAAACAAATACCACCATGGAAATCAATAAACACACGTAAATGCGACAGTAATAGATAGTGCGAAAAAGGGAGAAAAAGATGTGCCGCAGGTTCAAAAGCAAAGCGTAGCTTGGCCTTAGCGCAGGTGACACGACTTCACGTAACACGGAATGTGAACAGTCACTGCTACGCAAGTGATTCTGGGGCTTATTTCTTAAGCATTCAAATGTGGTAGAGTCGCTACAAGGAACTGGTCGTCGGAATGATCTAAAGCCGAACCAGTTCGTCGAAGAAGCGCATTTAGCGAACATACTTTGCACGATTTATTTATTTATTTATTATTTATTTATTTATTATTTATTTATTTATTTACTTAAGAGCCACCGCTAGAAAAACCGATACCGAAGCGAAATTTCCGTCTGCGCGTCAGCTGGCATCAATCGGCTTACGAGAAACTGTCCACAAGTAGCTTTACATGCTTGCTACATTACTGAAAAATGCGCCGTGCCAAACAAAAAACCCATTGTAAAGCGCCAACACCAATCTTTCGGTTCACCCTGTAGCTGATTTGATAAGGATAGCCCTCGCTCTTCGTACCGAGCAAAAAGCGTACTTACCGCTGGGAAATGGAAAAATTTCGCTGCGCTGTTTCTTCCGAGTTGTGGCACCAAAAAGCACTGCAGCACGCCTTGCGTCCTTTCCTAGTTTCGCCGACAGTTTGAGCGCGTTCGTACTCACAAACACTGAATGTTCACCTTCAAGGCACTTTAAAGAAAGTCCACACGTGCACAGTGAAAACGGCAGAAGCAGACGGACGGAATGGCAGCAGAAGAGATAAGAGCGAAGGCGCCGCCCGTCGACCCAACGAATGCAGCGTCTGGATAAATATATAGTGTGTTAAAAAAAGAAATATCGGAGGACACATTTTATTTCTACACATAATTGCAATTACTTTACTTTATTCATGCGTAGGTTGCAAAGATAAGGCCGCACATGCAAACGTTGCTGAATTTTCGCTTCCTACCAAACAATAGCGGACGCTTTATTTTGAATAGCCTAAACACGGTCGAAGTGTGCGGCCCCTGCGTGAGCCTGTTTTCAGAAGGTTTTCGCTCACTCTTTCAGGAAGTTTTACTCACTGTCGAATCACGCGCGCTGGTAATCCAAGAAAAAAAAACGTGGTAAACACGGCACATGGCACTGCTGTGAGCGCGAACAGAGCTACACGTCCGTCGAGCTCATCCGCTGTGAAATCGGTGCTGTTCAACATTCGACACGCAATGTTTTCCGCTGGATGCCCGCTCATGATGACAAGAAACAATTCGCGCGCACAATATTGATAAACAAAGAGTGCAAACGAGAGCGCAAGACACGTGCTACGCTCGCGACGCAGCCCCCGGTAGAAAGAGGCCTGTTCAGTAAATTACACTGATACAACTGCATAGTGGCAGCACTGTCGTGTTATGATACAAACTATAATTTTAACGAAGAAAGGTATGTTATTGCTTCATAAACTACTATTATCGAAAATAGCGTTGTTTATTTTAGTTTTCAGTTATAATTGAGACAGACAGACAGACAGACAATGAACTTTATTGGATCCTGAGGAGCTTGCGC
>JABSTT010004271.1:0-24403 GCA_013339685.2 Hyalomma asiaticum | reverse complement strand
GTAAAGGAAGAGTTGGCGTCCATGACTGGTTCTGTGTGCGCGGACCGTCTAACAACTCCTCCCGCACCAACTTACGCGAATGTAACCGCAGGTTAGCCAGCCATGGTTCCTTCTATGCCTCCACAACCAACGCCAGTCCACATCGCCTCTATGACTGCCGGTGGTTCTGCTCAGCCCGGTTATCAGCAGCGGCGCCCGCCTCGTCCTATACGCTACTACTGCGGATATTGTGGTCATATAGCGCGGTTTTGCCGCAAGCGCCAGCAAGACGAGCGCCGCGGTTACGATGTGTACGAAAGGGATGACTATTCTTCCGGGGCTACTTACCAACGCCGTCCGTATGCTCCGCCTCGACGCCGTTCTCGATCACGACCAGCGTCCACGAATGATCCTACCTACCGTTCGTCGAGACGCCGCTCCCCATCACCTCTTCGGCGGTCTACGTCACCTCTGCGCCCTGCTTCTGCCTTCTCCGATCACCATCCGGAAAACTAATTCATGCACATTCAGGAGGAAAAGCTGCATCAGACGACGGGACAGAATTTCCTCCAGAACGCCCGTGTAATATGATATTCGTTTCTGTATAGGGTTTGTTAGTTGAAGCTTTAATCGACACTGGTGCTAGCGTATCGGTTATTCATCGTGACTTGTGTTGGTGTCTGCGGGAAGTTACTACCCCTTATGACGGACTTACATTACTTGCTGCTCAAGGATCCGCTATACGGCCTACCGCTATGTGCACTGCCCGTGTCTGCATTGCTGGGCTCCTCCACTGCATACAATTCTCCGTCCTAAGTTCGTGTGCCCAGCAACTCATCTTAGGATGGGATTTTTTTTCTACGGCCTCCGCTTCCATGTGCTGCCGGCAACGGGTTATCCACATGATCGACACCAACTATTCACTCCGTTCCAACGACGCACCTCTTCACTATCTTGCTGCACAAGTCACTGATCTACCACCTCGCCACCAGAAAATTGTTGCAATAAAGTCCGATGTCATTGACCATGCTGACGTGCTCGTCGTACCATCTCTCCGCTGTATCGCAAGAGGGATGGCCTTTGCGTCAGGGCTGGTTCGGTTTGATAATGGCCGTGCCTATCTATGCGTGACGAACACGACGCCCAAAAAAGTTCGCCTACCTAAAGGCACTACATTGGCGCGTATCCCTGATTCCGAATGTCGGTGCTTTCCTTTAAGCCAACATCCTCTGCGCCGTCATCTGTCGGGCGTGCCGAGTCTCTTTCCCCTCTTCCATCTACTGTCAGTTCCGTCCTGACACCTTCACATTCACAAGAGTTGCTTGATTTGCTGAAGAAACACGAAGCTATGTTCGACGCACATTCCACTTCGCCGGGAAAGACGTCCATTACAACGCATCGAACAGAGACAGAAGGCACTTCCATCGTACGCTGTCGCCCCTACCGTGTGCACCCGCCGAGCGGAAAGTGATTGAAGAAAACGTCGACGACATGCTCCAACGGAATATAATACGCCCATCTTCAAGCTCTTGGTCGTCTCCCGTTGTTCTGGTTCGAAAAAAAGATGGCTCTGTACGGTGTTGTGTAGATTACCGGGCACTCAACAAAATCACGCGCAAAGATGTATACCCTATGCATCGCATAGACGACGCCTTGCACTCCCTGCAGGGTGCTGAGTACTTTTCGACTCTCGATCTGCGTTCCGGGTACTGGCGAATACCTATGCATGAGGACGATAAAGAGAAAGCAGCGTTTTCAACACCAGACGGGCTCTATGAGTTCAATGTCATGCCTTTCGGCCTCTGTAATGCACCCGCAACGTTCGAGCGCATGATGGACACCGTTCTCCGTGTCTTGAAGTGGAAGACTTGCTTGTGTTATCTAGATGAAATTGTCATTTTTTCGCCAACCTTCCCTGAGCATCTGCACCGTCTAGATGAAGTTCTCACGTGCCTTGCCAATGCTGGACTTCAGCTAAACACCAAGAAGTGCCACTTCGCAAGCAAGACATCAAGGTGTTAGGACACATTGTCAGTAAGAATGGAATTCGCCCTGATCCTGACAAGGTTTCTGCAGTTCTGCACTTTCCTCGTCCCGACAAGACCAAAGATCTGCGCAGTTTCTTAGGCCTCGCTTCCTATTTTCGCCGATTCATACGGGACTTCGCCACCATAGCTGCGCCTTTGCACACACTACTCCGATGTAATGTTCCCTTTGTGTGGTCTCCCGAATGCAAATCAGCTTTCGACTATCTGAAGCGCGCTCACCTCGGACACAGTACTTCGCCATTTTGACGAAACCGCACCTACTCTCCTGCATACGGATGCCAGTGGTCACGGCACTGGTGGTATTCTCCTACAGCGCGACGAATCTTCACTAGAGAGGGTCGTTGCTTACGTAAGCCGCGTTCTGACAAACGCCGAGAAGAACTACACCATCACTGAACAAGAATGTCTAGCCGTTGTTTGGTCCGTGCAAAAATTCCGACCTCACCTTCATGGGCGTCATTTTACCATTGTGACGGACCATCACGCGTTATGCTGGATTTCTACATTGAAGAACCTATCTGGGCGCCTTGGTCGGTGGATTCTCCGTCTACAAGAGTACGACTTCAGCATTACCTACAAATGTGGTAGAAAACACCAGGATGCAGACGCACGTTCTCGGTGTCCACTTCCTGCGACACACTGCCGTGGGCCTTCAACCGTATTCTGCACCAAGCTCTCGCAAAATCCCTCCTCGTACACTACGTCGTTAGCTGCTGTGGAGCTGGTACCGCCGCATGACAACACATCATTCCAGTCTCACCAGGTTGCAGACCCTTATTGTCAGCGCATCATAGCCCGCCTTCAAGGAACTTAGCGCCCACCTAACACCCGCCTTCGTCGTCAGCTGGGACAGTTTAAGATCGCAGACCACGTCCTGTACCGCCATGTATACCACCCTGACCGCCGACACTGGGTGCCTGTCCTGCCTCGCTCTCTTCGGCATCTAGTCCTTCAGGCTGCTCACGACGATATGACTTCTAGTCATCTTGGTTTTCATAAAGCCTATGACAGCATCAAATCTCGCTTCCATTGGCCAGGCTTGTCTGCCAGTGTAGCGAGGTATGTTGCTTCTTGCGCCCGTTGTCAGCGTCGAAAGCTCCCTACAACACCACCAAGCGGCGAGCTGCAACCGGTTCCGTGTCCATCAGAACCATACGAAGTCCTCGGCGTTGACCTTTACGGTCCCCTTCCTCTGACTGCGAACGGTAGCCGATGGATCGTGACAGCCGTGGACCATTTGACACGCTACGCCGAGACTGCTTGTGTGCGTTCAGCGTCAGCTTCTGACGTCGCTGAATTCGTACTTTCAAGTCGCTGAATTCCATCTTTAATATTCCGTCACGGTGCTCCTCGCGTCATCCTGAGCGACCGCAGAACAGCATTCCTCTCACGAATAGTCGACGAAGTTCTCAGAGGCTGCGGAACTATCCACAAGACAACCTCCAGCTACCACCCGCAGACCAACGGCCTAACCGAGCGATTTCACCGCACACTCTCCGACATGGTCGACATGCACATTCAGGCAGACCACAAGAACTGGGACACAATTTTGCCGTTTGTAACTTTTGTGTATAATACTGCTGTACAACGTACAACCGGGTACACGCCTTTCTATTTCGTCTATGGCCGCTCGCCCCCTTACTTTTGATGTTTCCTTCTTCGCGGCACCTATCAAGAAACCTTCATCGACCTGTGAAGGACATGTGTCACGTGTCCTGCGTTCTCGCCAGCTCGGCCGCATGAACACCGAAGCTAGGTAACGTGACCGTTAGGAACACTATGACGCACATCGCCGCGTCGTGTTCTTCAGCCCTGGCAATGAAGTGCTACTCTGGACACCAGTTCGAAACTCTGGTTTATACGAAAAGTTTCAGTTTCGGTTCAACGGCCCCTACACCGTCTTCGCGCAGACCTCTCCCGTCAACTACCGCGTCGCACCTGTTGTCGTTCCAACTGACCGCCGCTACCGAGCTACCGAAGTGGTCCACGTTTCCCGTATGAAGCCTTTCACACGGCGCTCTCCGTGCCCTTAAGATGCGGGCAGGATGGCCGCTCTCGTGCGCGGGGTATTAGTGTGGGGAATCATTAGGCACTTCTACTTAATGCGTACATACTCATCACCACCTAGGTCTCTTCATCTTTATCAGTAGTAGGTTGTCATCTTGAGTCAGATCTGTGCCTTGGGGTCAGCCATTCTCCGTAGCCTCAAGGCTTAACAAAACGGCGTTATTACCACTGTTTCACAATATTTACTTCTTCCCTTTATCTGCACCCACTTCATCGTTGATTTCACTTTACTTCCTTACATTTCATTGATTTATTTCGGCTGCGTTTGGTCTTAACACTCGAAATAATATATAATAGTGAAGCTAAAGGGCTCTGATTTTATTGTTATGACTCCGTTTAATATTGTACGTCATGTGTTGGTGATGGCATCGATGAAAATACGGCCGCCGACGAGGCAATAGGCATGCGAAAGCGTTAAGGATATAGCGCCACATGTCGGCAATTGAGGCGCTATTCCGGCGTATTCCGACGGAAATCCGCAAAAGTGATAACTTTCAGCGTTCTGGAAAAGCTATTCGCTGTATGATCGTGATCTATCTCCTTAATATGTGTTCAATACCGGTTGATGGAGAAATACGGCAATAACCCTGTTGTAGCTGACGCTGGGCATTCCTTGTCGACTTAGCCAAGCAAACATAGCTGAGGTGCGTCTCTCAACGACGGCTGGCCACCATCCTTGCTCGGTCGGTAGACAATGGGACGCATTGCCCGTCTGCCTTAGGTACGGCACCCCCCAACTTGAGGCGTTTTTTTTTCGTCAACATTACTTCTTTGCCAATTACGTTGTAAGCGCTGTTGTACAGGTAGAAACTACACATGCTCTCTATGAAATCCTCGGCCCTATTGTCAGTTGGACAGAATCGGTTACGTCCAAAAAAGTACCGAGCCTTGATCTATTCTCCTTGTTTCATTCTATCATAGCCATGGTGTTGCTCTGACAGACATGGCGCTTTTCGGAAAGCTTGCGATAATTTATTGTTGAGTAGCTATCTCGGCAAAATATCACATTCAATGTAACTCCATCAGGTGAAAAGTGTGTTCCACTCTGGTGGCGCTGGCTAGCACTCCCATGATCATGTATTAAGGAACACACTATAAATTACGGGAAACTTTGAGCGCTATAAAGACGAGGACGATGACAAGACACAGAGGACCGGCGCTCAACTTTCAAGTGAGGTTCTACACTGCTCGCTACATGGTTTGACTCGGGACAACAGGAAAATCAGTATTAAAATGGTGCAGGAGAAGCCGTGGAAACTTCCTGGTAATTCTTGGGTTCTAACTACGGTCGGCTGCGATTTCCATAAGGGAAAGCAGTACGTGCAAAAATCTTGCATTTGTTCACTAGTTGCCCCCACCCCGTGCACATATGTTTGTCTTCTATAAATAAGCGCATCGCACCCGAATTTAGTGAATTTAAAGTCGCCAAAGGCTTTAGATATGTCGACTACTATGTTTTGATTTTAAAAGATATAAATGGACCCGCGATTGACAATCTAGCAGCAAGTGTCGTGAAACCTTTTGAAAGCTCAGGTCAAGGCTTCACGTTCACATAAAATCTGGGAGATAATAGCGAAACTCATTTTTTATATAAGCATTATTCACAAGTCTGATCACCTGCGTTGTACGCATAACCCCAGGAAAAAGAAATGTTTGTTGCCGTTCGATAGCGTACGCTCCAATCTTGTCAAACGACGCAGAGCTATGACTGGTTTGAAAGCGGCCTTAGATAAGACTTTTCACCATGACATGCCGAAAGAGTTCGGTTAGCGCATTGCAGCAGCCAACCACCCGCATTCGTTGCTATAAAGTGTCTGTCAGTCACTTTTGCAGAAGATGAAACGCAGGAGTGAAATCTGCAGCAAAGAGCACGAAAGAAAATCTAGAGTTGCATTTCCCTATTACCACCGCATTTACCATAATTTATAAAACGCGACCTCAAAGGACAACGTGAATATTATGTTTTCAGTCCCATGTAAGCTTTCGAAACTTTGTTAGTGGCTCCTAAAAAGAACTGCAAGCAATGCGGTAACAATCACGTCAATCCGTTCACCGATTGTGCACCCGAAGTGGTGTATAGGGTACCCTTGGCTGCGACAGAGTGTATAATGGGAGACCGCAAGATGCTTTAATGATAGGGTGAGCCCCGCCACGGTGGTCTAGTGGCTAAGGTACTCGGCTGCTGATCCGAGGGTCGCGGGATCGAATCCCGGCCGCGGCGGCTGCATTTCGGTGGAGGCGAAATGTTGAGGCCCGTGTGCTGTGCGATGTCAGTGCACGTTAAAGAACCCCAGGTGGTCGAAATTTCCGGAGCCCTCCACTACGGCGTCTCTCATAATCAGAGCTCGTTTTGGGACATTAAACCGCACATAACAACAACATGATAGGGCGAATGAGTATTCCTTGTCAGTTCAGAATAACTCTGGTGGCCACCTACCTTAACAATGCAAAAGATGTGGCGGCATAATCGAAAGGGCACGCACTACTTAAGCGTGCGCATCACTAAAATGAAAGGTAAAAGTAGCTTATTGTATCATGAAATATGGTGACAAGTGCATCAGGGCGCCTTCTCTTGCTATAACTGTCAAGGAAGTGCTCTTCCTGATAGGATATTCGTAGTTTTTCTTCTTTAGACACGGCGTGCTCCCTAGGTTTCATTTTCATTTGTAGCTTTTCGCCTCCCATCTCTTCTTTTGTTTACTGGCGCAGCACGTCGTATATTAAAGGGTCCCTGAAACGTTCTTTTTTACATTTCGTAACTGATTAGGCAGCACAATTGTGAAATCATTCGCACCGAAAATAAATTGTAGCACCATGCGCTAAGGCAGCTATGAGCTTATTTCTGTCGCCTTCGTCCTCATCACTGCTGTTCCCCCTCAACTCAATCAGCTGCGGAGTGCGCGCTAGGAACGAGTGCGCCTGCAGCGTCAGACGTCCTGCCGAGCCCTCCGCAGCGACATAGCGCCTCGATATCTTTACTGAGGTCGCCGGCCTCGGCAGTGCTAGCCTCTGTAATAGAGCGCCCGCGACTGGTGTGACCGCCGCCAGGTGCCGCGACGATACCGTTGGCTGAAACGAAGGAGCACATTGTAAGAGCACGTTGCTCGTAGTTAGGTTGGGAAAATTACGAGCACGTCACTTGTTAGGGGCCAATCAGCGGCCTCCCATCCACCGTTCGATAAGCGGGGCCGTTTGCAAACGCATTTCGGCAAGCCGCTGCGCTCTTTTGCAATGGGCGTGTTCAAAGCCTTATTGTAAATTACACACTTTACGCGGAGCGCCGAAATCTGTCCTCTAATGATCCTAATCACTAGCTCTACCGGATCATTATGTTTGCACAAAATCCTCAAAACCGTTTCAGCGTCCCTTTAAGCATTGTTTTTTTTTTTGTTCTTTTACGCTTGTACCTTTGACAGAACTTCTTTTTGTTTTAAGTATCGTTTTTATTTATTCCTTTGTTGTCATCTTTTAATACTTTTTGGTTTGGGTCTTTGTCATGCTATGTCAAGAACTCGCGAGGACCCATTTCCCTTAGTCATAAATACCTTCCACGTGTGCTCTTCGACCAAAGAGACAAAATAAACAAAGGAAATGGCAGCAAGTTATACCCTTACTCTGTATTTTCGGCCTCACTGTTTTATTTATTGGCTTAGTTGCCTAATGTTGTGACCGTCCGGGTGCATGTGCATGATTTGGTGGTTTTGGCGAGGCGTTGGTGCGTCGTTTTCGTGTTTATCGTGAACATCATTACACATCCTGGTTGTCCGCATAAAATCTTTGCGTGTTGCTCCAATAAACTCCAGTTGAAACACATACGCTCCGGTCCTGTGTCCTTAGCCTTCGTCCCCATCTATGTGGCGCTCAAAGTTTCCAGTATCATGAATTAACCAGCCCAAAAAATGCGTTCCCCTAAAATAATACAACCGACTAGAGAGCTACCACTGTTGTAGCTCGAATCATCGGAAGTCCTGTCGGAATGTCGTAACTCCATCCTTACGGAAGAGACTTGCATCTTCGTACTGCTTTTTCTTTTCAATATCTGGCGTAAAGTTAACTTTATAATGTGAAACCACAAGTAATGTCCCCAATGCCTTCCTTGGTTTTATCGTGTGCTCGAGTAAATGACGTAATCCTTGCACAAGGATGAAATATTACGAATATCTTCATAAGTTATTCCAAGTTAAGCTTCCGTTTTCTGACGTCTTGTTCTGTGTTGTGATACTCAAGGTACGAAGTGTACGGATCTTCATTGGGCAAATAGCGCCAAGATATTTCCATCTTCACGCGTTATGTAGTTGGAAATATTGATGTAATTCAAACAACGAATGTTACCTAAAGGAAATATATGTAATCAAGGATAAAACTTGATACGATGCTTACATTAGGACATATGTGTGTAGCAACTAAAACACAGAAATATGTTTTAACAATACTCCTCGATGGCCTAGTTGGTATTTACTTAAGAACATGATGAAGCCACCGCTAGAACACCTAGGCTTATGAAGAAACTGCTCATGTATCTTGACTATTTAATCCTGGGTTACACCCAGGCCTATTTAGTTGGAAGTGCCGCTTGTCCTGTCGTTGTGTTTCTACTTTTTGTGTGTGTGTTCTTCTAGTGGCGGCTTCATCATGTAAAACACATAAATTTCAGTTCACTTACCACAGAACACGATCCAAAGCAGGAGGGTCAATGTACAATTTTCCATAGATAATCGTATTCTATAACGAAGAAGTCAGAACTTCTGAATCTCGAATGCGAAGTCTGATGTCAGTTATAAACAGCACATACTGCGCTGATAACCAGCACCGATCACGTTTTTTCATTGAGAAACAGCGTGACGAGGAATACATCGTGGTTCTGAATAGCTGTTATGCAACTTGCAAAACTCTGTGCTGAATAATTATTTTCCGACAAAAACTACGAAATCCACCACACCAAACCCTCTCCCTTAATTTAATGCCTTGATGTCAAATTATACGTTTCGTTCGAGAAATTCCTAGGTTTCCGCATGCTGGACATCATTATTTGCGGAAAAACGCTAGGGGGAGCAGGAAAACGATTATTAACACATTAAGCCTACATTAAAACGCGTAATTTATATGGAACAAACACGCTTCGAGTATCAAAAATGTGCCCTGAAAGGCCATACTCAGGGAGTAAAGTTCTGGCCTAAGGTTTTTCGAGATTCCATCTGCCCGCTTGGCATTGTAATGGACGATCCGAGACGGCGTGGGCGAGTTGCGCGAAGCTGGCTGCCTCTGGCATAGCGGCAATGTGCCCGCGGGTAAACTGGTTGATAGTGAAGAATACGTTCGGATAGTTGTGTTCAAGAAAAGAGAAGTTATATTTACGGCATTTACACACAAAATTGACACTGAACTACGTAGGGCGATCCTGCTCCGGCGTAACCGGCAGTGCGTACAGTGTTGAAGACAGTTCAGCATGATCCATCAAATCGCGAAGCTACCTTCATTAGCCCAATTGTTCCGCCTTAAAGGGCACCTCCGGCGATTTTACATTTTCCATTGATCTCAAGAAAATTTTCAGTATATGTTCTCCTCGGTGCTGCAACAATTTATGCGAAGCTATGCGGTTGCAAATAATTTAGTTTTACTGAAAACAATTTTTTTAAATTTGTGGTGTTTTTCTGCACGAGCCACCTCGTGTTTTTGATGTTATTACCCGAAACGCTGCCTACCCGAGCAGGCGGGCCGTCCAAAGTAAAATGGTGATACTTGAGCGCTCGTATCGTTTCTCTGCAGTACAGAAGAGCTCATTACAACGTTGGGTGACATGGCCACTGTCTTTTTTCTGGCACCAACTGTGTATTCCTCATGGCAGGGAAGCTATGCTGCACGAAGTCTCTACCCGTTACGTTAATGCGGTCAAGGAATCATTGGATCGGTGTTCACGTGAACTAGAACGAGCTTAATGTGCAACGTCACAGTAATTCCAAAACAACCCTCGAACGATATTCTCATTGGGCAACAGAAAGCCTCTAAGTACAGGGTCTTATTTTTCTCAACACAACTATTCCATTTTTTCAGCAGGAAGATTAGAATTCCTCCTACTTACCTTGACTCGCTTTGAGTCGCAACTGCCATGATCCCTCTTGCACACGCGGCTCACACTTTCTTCCACGTCTTTTACTCGCGCGGGAAGTGGGAGCCGTTGCGTTATACAAGGGCAAATGCACCTTCCAGCATGTCTTCCCCAAATGTGCCTGCCAGCACATCGCTTTGACCTTTCCTCCCTCTGTATCTAAGCATAAATTGCTGGGGCTGCTCGTAAAGTCGAACGCCATTGACTTCCAGGAAAGTTCGCTTTTCATAGAACTTCAGCGTTGACAACAAGTGTGGCATTCATACAACGGCTGATATCCTACGTTTGACTTTTCCTCTCAATGACGTGTGCAATTGCAAAGCAATTTCGTTATCTGAACGTTTCTGAGACCGAAATGACTCACCACAGAGTCTGGAGAGATCAGGCCGAAAAGACGTTCAGGCCATCGTAACTTACACAGCTCGGCTACATTTGTAGAGTATCAACAAGAGACTCAAATGCACTGGTATAATATTGAACTCTTGTAGATTTATGTGTAGTGCTTAAATACATCCCATATAAGGTTGCCTTTTGTACCAACGACAAACTTTCAAAACCGGGCTCTTTTCAGTCCAAAGTTGCACTTTAAACATGGCACTGCATAATACAGGGGTATGTTTTTAACATTCTTCCAATTTGCGTCCCTCTATAATACATATTCCTAAGTAAAGAATACTCACCCAACACTTATGAAAGGGAAAGCTTTTCATATCAGTTCTGCGTGACGTGGGCACCTAGATTTATGCGAGCGACAGTGAAGCTAGAGGTTCTCTTTTATTTGGTCAACTTGGATGTCACCATAGCCTTTGAGAACTTATTTACTTCAGAATATTTGATAAAGACTTTGGGACTCTGCTATCGAAGAAAGAAAGGCAGGAAAGAAGGTAAAACTTGTTTTTGATAAGCTGAGGGTAAACAATACTCTTTACTGCTGGAATGAAGCACGTGCCGAAAGATGCAAGCTTGGAAATGATGATGCAACACGTGATAAGTGACAGGCACAGGGTCAGAAAGATAATTTTAAAATAATCAACTTAAATGCCCGAAGTGTATCAAATAAATCACATATGCTTGAAGCCTTGGTTATCGATCACGAACCTGATATTATTTTAATTACGGAAACTTGGTTGCACGAAGTTATACCTGATACTGAAATCGCTTCACCCGGTTACTCAATGGTTCGGAGGGATCGTGATGGAAGAGGGGGTGGAGTTGCTCTTTTAGTCAAGAAAGGCATTATTTATAGTTCCCTCGACGCAGCAGATGGTATTGAGGCCGTATGGATTAAAACAAAACTAAATAATCGCACACTGTTTATAGGCGGGGTCTACCGACCTCCAAACTCCCCTGTTGAGTACATTTTGCAACTAAGAAGATTCATGGACAGCCACTTTCGAGAAAAAGACAATATCATCTTACTAGGTGATTTCAATCTTCCGGCTATTGATTGGCACTCGCATGTGGCCGTCGACTCACATGATGCTTCTTGTGACTTATTTCTCGACTTAATATTCTCTTTCAATTTACATCAGGTTGTAAATGAGTTCACTAGAGTATGTGCAACACGGTCCTCTGAACTTGATTTAATTTTATTATGCAATGCTTTGATTTCATATGTGAATGATTGCCTTGTCGAAGAGGGTTTATCAGACCACAAGATGATTATACTGTCCATGAGCATGTCGTCGTGCACCTCACAGCAGAAATCGGGCATCACTTATCTGAATTTTGAAGCTGCCGATGATGTTAGTGTTTTGGATTTTCTTGAAAGGTCGTTTGGTAACTTCACTACTATTTATGAATCAAATGGTAGCTCTGAGTCCTTGTGGGAATGTTTTCATAATATAACAATGGAATGCATTAGGCGGTTTATCCCTAAGAGTTTTAAAAAGTGTAAAAGAAATAACCCTTGGATCACGAGAGATATAATTCATGTCAAACAGAGGATTAAAAGGAAAAGAAAAGCTTGTTCTCGTGATCCAAGTGCCCTGAACAAGACTTCACTTTATAACATGAGACTTGATCTAAATCGTCTTGTCAAGGAATCTAAGGAAAGATTTTTTAATGTAACTTTGAAAAAATTTCTGTACGAAGCACCTAGCAAATTCTGGAGGTATGTAAACCCGTCCGAGAAACAGAATAAACCGGTCGATGAAAAAATTGCCCTTGAACGCGCGGGAAATTTCAATTCTTTTTTTTTCTTCTGTTTTTACCGAAGATGATGGTGCCCTTCCGTCCCTTTCTGACGCTTCCAATCGCCCTCCGGTATCCGACCCGTTAATCAACGAAGAAGGAGTGTTAAACCTTCTTCTACACATTGACATTAAGAAATCCCCTGGTCCAGACGGCATTCCGAACGAGTTTCTATATAGATATGCTCAATGGGTCGCAAAGTATCTTACTATAATCTTTCAAACTTCAATTAATGAGGCCTCATTTCCTCTAGCCTGGAAAGTAGCTAAAATAATACCAGTTCACAAAAGTGGGAACACTTCAGAAGTGGGTAACTACAGGCCTATCTCTCTTACGAGTACCTGCTCCAAACTGCTTGAGCATATAATGTGTAAGCATCTCTCTAATTATTTAGACACTCACAATTTATTATAACCAGTGCAACACGGCTTTCGAAGGGGATTATCTACAGTAACGCAGCTTGTTGTTACAGTTCACGATTTTGCGCAGGCAATTAATCGACGGGAACAGATTGATCTAATATTCTTAGATTTCGCCAAAGCCTTCGATAAGGTCTCGCATCCCAAACTCTTACTAAAAGTAAATGAAATATTCAGAAACTCAAATATTACTCAATGGTTCATTTCATACCTCTATTCTCGTTCACAGTACGTAGAAATAAATAAAATTAAATCGACGTCCAGACCCGTTATATCCGGTGTGCCTCAAGGCAGTGTTCTGGGGCCTCTTTTATTTCTTATTTTTATAAATGACCTGCCCTCAGATTTGTCTGTTCCCGTGAGATTGTTTGCAGATGACTGCGTTATATATAACAATATCACATCCCTGAGAGACCAGGTAGACCTGAACAACAACTTAAACAAAATTTTACTATGGTGTAATGAATGGCAGATGACTCTAAACCCCGTAAAATCAGTTTGCATGAGCATAACAAGAAAAAAGGTACCTCTCAAATATAATTACAATATTGGTTCCCACGATCTAAAAAGGGTAACAGAATATAAATATTTAGGGCTAATATTCACTCCAGATTTGAGGTGGAATACTCACATAGACGTCACCTGTAGAAAGGCAAACAAAACTCTATGGGGTCTGAGGTGAAGGTTACATGACGCAACACCCGAAGTAAAAAGTCTTGCGTACAAAATGCTAGTACGACCAATAATTGAATATTCTAAAATAGTATGGGACCCTCGCACCATTACTAACCTATATAAACTGGAGAAAGTTCAAAGAATGGCTGCCAGGTTTATATTCAATAAATATCAACGCATGCACTCTGCTTCCGAACTTTGCAACCGGGCAAACCTACAAGCCTTAGAAATTAGAACTAAGTATGAGCGTTTGAAATTTCTATTCCTCATTATTCGTAGTCAGGTTAAAATTAACTCATTAGATTTCTTTGAAATTTCTCCAGATCCGCGCTCTAGACACAAACATACTTTATATATACAGCCACCAGCCACCCGAAATGACGCATTTAAATACAGCTTCTTCCCAAGGGCAATTAAAGAATGGAATGAACTACCAAACACAGTCGCGATGTCTTCCTCTATCACAGCGTTTTCTGCAGCTTTAGAATCGCTTATTTTCTCCGAAATAGATGCGTCATAGTACTTTTTCTGTTATTTTTCTATTTCTATAATTCACGATGTCAATGTATATTGCCTCTCGCTTTGTTAATTGATGTTTTCAATGCGCAGAATGCAAGTGCACATGCCTGTGTTTAATTTTGTCTTTTAGTGTAAATGCCTGTGTTCGCTGTATGTCCCTATTTTGTAACGTATTTCATGACCATTTCTTGAATTTCAGCATTTATGTGTATGCTATTTCATTGTATGTGTTTTCCACTCCTGTAAAAACCCCAGCTTGGGGTTGACAGTATTAATAAACAAACAAACAAACAAACAAATGCATACAGTCATGTGCATCTTCAGGAAGCTTTGCTTGCTGCCAATGCTAAGGAATTTGAATGTTGCGGCAGAGCCACCTGTCGAACTTTGCCGAAGCGGACTATATTAAAGGACAGCGCTAAATAAGACACTTAATAACATTCGGAAAGGTCGAATCCTAGTTATCAACGTCCAGAGTGTAGATACTTAACTCACATATCCTTTTATGTCCTTCTGTTGCAGTTTTGATGCTGCGTTGTAGCAACTTTTTCATCCCAAGCGAACACTGCTCTGTTTTGTCGGGGTATATATATATATATATATATATATATATATATATAAAAATTGAGAGAGAGAGAGAGGGAAACGTTGACACTAAAAAAACAACCCCCCATGCGTGTTTTTTCTCTATGTAACGAATAAACATATTGGTTTTTAGCCACGAACAATTTATCATAACCCTTAATTCATTGGCTTCAGGACTACCCCGGGCAGCACAGATGCTCAGGCCAATACCGTTTTCGTGTTCGCTTACGGAGGTCCAATGAAGGCCCTGTGATACCACTAATAAGCCAGCATTGGAAATGCCATCTTTTAAGGCCTCCAACAACGGCCTATCGTAACCATTCAATCTACAATATTGGTTCTTCCATCCTGTAAAAAAGGCAAAAGTGGGCAATAGTTACCGCACAGCATACCTTATTGGTGGGGCCAGTCGACAAGGATCGTAATGATGGGTCAGTTTCCACATAGTCCTATCAATAATGGTTATGTAATGGCGGCGGGCTGTATATATTGTCTAATCAATCTCATTGCATTGGGAATGTCGGACTTCCAATGTTCCATGTCGGACAATATTGTCCGCACACAAGAGTTGTATCATCAGTGTTGGTAACATTGGCAAGTACACATGATGTACCGGAAGGGAAGTAAATATGGAGGTGAGTACACGTGATATATCTCCAGTTTTACCAATATGTAGGGAGCACTAGCTCGACTCGTTGCTGCGAATGAGTTCAGAAAAGTCATTGTGTTGGTATTCAGTGCCGAAGAAAAAATTATCTCTATAATTTGCTCAATTGTTTCTTTCCGCAAGTTCTAGCTATGTGTGTGTGAAGCAAGCTAGAACTTGCACATTGGAAGTTAAGCAAACTACATCTACAATGCTATCACATGGTCCGAAATGCCCAGCTGCATGTTAGTGGCTTCGTAGCCCACGCTCATGGCATAGCAGGTCACTTTATTTGTTGTCGTAGGAATATTTGCAAAACAATTAAAGTAGGCTGTGTATACTGTCCAGAAATTCTAGCTGGTTTCGCCAATACAGGATAGCCAATGCTGCTTGCGGGACAATATTGTCTAGACGTAAATATTGTCGCGCCTATGTTGTTCACAATGGGAAGTACAACCGAAGTATTGGAAGCAATCATTTCTATTTCACTTGAAACAACGTTAATATTTATGTGCGTACCATGTGCGCTCGCATAATTAGCGCCGATGTGTAGTTTCTGCACTCCCAACATTATTTGGGGCTTACGCAAAAATAATATATGCACGCTCTCCCCGTGAGACGCAGGGCCACGTGGCGCAGGCTAGCGCCACGTGGCCACGTGTGTTCGGTAGTACAGGCTTCGCCTTTTGGTAGCGACATATTCGCGATACCTACAAAACAAATTCAACATAGCTTTTGCCGATTAACGGACAACCGTGCCGCCACGAAGATTTCGACACGTGAATAGGAGCCACGTTTGATACTGCAGTTTGGAGAGGCCACTGACAGCAACAGTGACGCCGATTCCAAGTCGCACATCCGCTGATGTTTGAATGTAGCCCACGAATGAATTTGGCTGTTAAGGAACGCGTTCTGTTGAATGAAAGCTACCTTCGTTTTTGTGACACATTTCATTCGAAGCATCTCGGCTCAGCACGCCTGAAGATTCCTCACACGATATTTCGGAAGTATGTACGAAATTTCCATGCAATTTACGCACCTTGTGAAACTCCCAGATTCGTGGAGAAAAAAACACTAGTTACGTGGTATACGCGAGTAAGCATGGTATAAGTTATGCATGAGCGAATACGGTATATGCAAAACGCTGGAAAGCAAAGAAAAGCCTTTGTTAACTTTCTACCTCGAGCAACAGGCACAAGAGCTTGCCGAACATCGAAGCGTACCGCGGCGAGGGTAGGGGGGAGCTGCGTGGGCCGCATTAACTCGTTTTGTTTCGCGTACCTGTTTGACATGTTTCTTCGTAGTGAGCTGATGGTGAGGCAGGCGAAGCGGCTTTCACTCAGCAGAAATTTTTCGGACGTACAGGTTGTGTCGCACAGGCATCGCATATCTGTTGAAACTGTCGAGGTTACAAAGTCAGAACTGGTTACAAAGTAAGCTGCTCCACCGTTTCATGAGCAAGTAAAGCATAGCGTGTCGCAAATTAGGCGTATGTTTTCTTTTGCCTCTTCTTTTTGCTTATGGTTCTTATGCGTTTAGATTTCTCGACGCCGATCGCATACAGCGGACTTCAAACTTAAAGTGAACATTTAATTGTTGATTGTATCAGAACTTCCTTTTGAATCTCTTCTCATGCCTCTTAAACTCACAAATAAGATGTGTCACATAGAAGACCTTTTGCTTATTTGTATGAGTGTATGTGTTCGAAAGATACCTTTCGGCATTAACATACGAGTGCATTGACTATTTATGTCTGTTTTATGCTATCGTTATTACCACGAAGCGTGAACATAACAAAAATCATTTCCCAAACTACCAATACATACATGCATACTAAGTAGAAATAAAGCTATCATTACTCCTATAATTTACTCGATATTCTTGCTTTTAGCCTAGAGCCAGAAGCCTCGGCAAAACAAAGTAAAGTGCGTGCATGATAACGGTGGAAGTTAAGTAACAACCAGAAAAAAAAGTGGGTAAATATAGTATCAGCCAATAAAGAAGGCTGGCAAGGAATGCTGGCTCATACAACGTGGAATGCTGGCAAAAATGATGGAACAGCAATCAATAACGGCTGGAAAAAACGGTTCGTGCTGCCATTGTTTATACGAGCTTACCAATATTGAAAATACAAATGATGCACAACGTTGGCCAAATCCATTTCTCCCTATTTTTCGCACGTTAGACGAGTGCTATCCAACATTGGGCTAATCTAGTTTAAATTGTAGCACGGGCCCCGAAATCCAATGTAGTTCCAAGATTGTATCCAATGTTATCCAACGTTGCGCGAAGGTAGATCCAATGTTGTTGCGCTGTCTGGGAATTTCATTCAGGCGTGCGTTTATTTATGCGTCATCGATATGGGCTGTGGTTTCGAAAATTTCCCAGACATACTAGTAGGCTGAGGTCCTGTGCGCAAGAGCAAAAAATTGCGCTCTCGAACGCCATACATTACATTAGGCATTGCATAGACGTGTGCGTGCACTATTTTTAACCTGTACTCCTGATGATGAGAGTTTAATGATTGGCCGTGCAGTGGACAATTTGCTAAACAGCGTCGCCATTAGAAGAATGAGCAGGGGCGTCTGCGAAGACTACATGAGAGAATGTAATGTAAAGCATTGGCTGTTGGAACAAAAATACCATTAATGTACAGGGCCACATTGAAAAATGTGGACCGAAACACGTGGCAAAGGTTGATGATATTTACTTGAAATATTAAAATTTTTTAATACGTAAGTGCTTTAAGCAGGGGTCCACCACGTCCCAATAACGTTACTACCGTAACGGATGCGATGCAGTAAAATGAATGTGTAAGAACAAGAAAGAAAAACACTACCAAATACTTCTGTCATGCTTTTAGAATCGAACTCACAGTCCCTCGCCCCATGAGGAGAAATAGCCGGAGCTCCACCAGTGCGCTGACGCCGCTATTTTTTAACGCTGCACACTCACGCGGGTGCCCGAACGCTCTTTATATTTGTTTTCGACGCCCTCGCCGGGCTCAGCGCATGCGCATCCACCACATTGCCAAGCTGCAGTGAGGCACTGCAACTTCACTTCTCCTAGATGGCGGCAGCATTCCAGGCGCGTTCAAACTCCGCCCGGATATACGCGTGCGGAGACGCGCAGGCATCGGAAAGAAGCGTGAAAAGAACGAATATTTGCCTCTTTAGTACAGCTTCTATCATATGTGCGCCGACAGTGCTGTTGCAGAGCTCCTTTCAGCTGTCGTTGTGGGTAGCGTTCCCCCCTGCCGACCACCCTTCTAGCGTAATGGCAACAAGAAAAGAATATTGCATCGTTAGGCGCCTAAGCACGGTAACAATCTTGACAAGTCAATGAGGCGCAAGTAAATACGCTCTGTACCTTTTTCGCGCGGCACCTGCGATCGATTGTGGGCAGTCGTTACATAAACTTTTGAGCTACCACAAGGGGTTGTTCCTTGAAGTTTTCAGGCTATGCATGAACGTGGGTTCATATACGTCCAACAGTGCTGCACAAGCGAAACACCGATAGCAATGAGCAAGTTCATCTCGATGTAACAATAAACATTCAACAGCTTATGCGATGACATATTTCAGTTTCGTGTTATACGGACTCCGCTCATACAGGGACTAGCCATATTTTTAATTATCCTCATTGCAAAACTTCTCTAGAGAGGTTGCATGCGAAGAGCGTGATGTGTCTAACAGCATCAAGTCTGATGTGTTCCTTGATTCATCAATCTAATGAGGGTTCAGGCGCGTGGATTCGACGAATCCACACTTGCTGTCGTCATTAGATTGAACAAGACGGGAAACGACGTTCCGCTACAGCATTTGGATAATGCGCATCAGAATTTCTTCGAAAATAGGCAAGCAAGTTCTCGTCATCTGATCAAGCTTGAAATACGTTGTCGCTACTGCTATAGTTTTCTCATCAGAATTTCTTCTAAAATAGGCAAGCACGTTCGGTTCTCCTGATCGCGCTTGAAATATGTTGTCGCTACTACTATAATTTTCCACTACAATAATGCGTGTCCTCAAGAGAATACTGCATACACACTGCAATTTTATCGTCTGCATTCTAAAAATTTCCGTCATTTTGGAGAGTGAACGATTTATTTATAGAAAATTAGCTTCCGATTAAACAAAAATAATGTTAACGATAATAGGCGATAATAGGCTGGTAATACGGAAAATTATCTTCGCACGCTTTGTGGGGGCCTGAATCCGTGACGATTCTGAACCAACGAGATAACGACAAAGACAGCAGTGATGCGGCGAGACCCGATTGCGATTACGAGAAAGAGTATTCCCTGCCGCAGCGTCGTTTTTTTTAGAATTGAACGTTTTTTTATGTTATACTTGGGTTGTGAACGGAGCATATTCGGGCCAACGAGCATCTGCAGAATGGATCGCTCCTCTGCGTAGGATGTAGCAAGGATAGAAGTGGGGTATAATTTTACTCAGCTTTGAAAGCTTACAAGTTTCTTTCTTCTCGACAACATATTTAACAAAAGCCTTTTCTCAAATGGTGTACAACATAACTCTGCCCAAGAACGAGGTGGAAAGAGAGTATGAAACAACACTCTTCTTATTCAATGGCATTCTATGGAAAGCTGACGAGTATACATTCACTTCCTAGCCAGAAATGGAGGAGGGGTCAGGCGGTTCACCTGAAGGGCCTTCAAAGTAAAATTTAAACTATGCCGGTACATCTTAACCGCATCATTACGGATTATATTCTTAGGCCATACGCATATCATACGCTTTCAGCAGTTCCTGTATAAGCTCAGGCGTACTCCAGGAACCCGCTTTCACTGATTCAGGCGAACTGAGGAATCCGCTCTTACTAGCTCAGTTTAGGAACTTTGGACTACCGACGATGCCTAGGGAGCTTCCTATAAATAGGCTATCTGGATAATGTTACGGGTCCCGGAGAGGCCTATGCCCAGGCCATCAATTTACGAGGTAAACGGCAAAATTTTATCGCTAACTTCGAGAAATAGGTATGCTGATATGAAAATACTGATTTTCTTTATCTGAAGTAATTATCTATGTATGGAAGCTTCATAAGGAAACTATTGGGCGACGCTCACAGGGAACCGAATCCATAGCGTCTAAACTTGTGAGGCAGCCACTCGCCATACATTATCAATATGCATAGCAAGCTGTCTAAATGGTGCTACGGGAATGCAATTACTTCCTTTCAAGGTTCTTCCTCCCGTGCGATATAGTGAACCGTACGCTCTGCTTCTAATATCAATTTGTTATTGTTTGTTGCTCGTACAGGTAGAGTATGTAGTCCTAACTGCGTAATTTTATGTGATAATGCTTGGCGTTATTTCTTGTTATTTTTAACAAAATGTCATTGTGATCGACGGTCTCACAAACTAAATTTTCGTTAGCGTATAGTAATAAACAATCTACTTCTGAAAGTGCATCTTGTACGAATGCAATTGTGGGTCTGCACACTTAAATATTAACGAAAAAGAAATGTCTTAATAGGCGACAGGTACCACTAAGGCAGATTAGGCACGTACCGGTACCCGCTTACACTGTGATTTGCTTTGGTGCAGTAATTAGTGGAGAGAAAAACCAGTTTTCATAAGAAGATTACAGATCGTCGTCATGGGGCGGAGTCCTCAGTTCACATTGCCAGTGACTAGTTCCACGTTGCTGCTGGCTCAGCTGACGCTGCTCCTGCGTTGTGAGATATTCAACACAGTCTCTCGGGAGGTACGTGACGTTGCACGAATAATGAAATAGCAGCGAGAGACTTATACTGCTCATGCTTATTCACTAGTGTGCAGCGTGTTCTGAGAGTAGATAAAAGTTACATGTACTCCTGGGACCGCTTAATATCACAGATTTTGTATCCTTGCTTCGAATGGCACTAATTCATAAAAATTAGAATTTATTTCGCAATAATTAGAGCAAGTTTAGTACAGGCCGATGAAAAGACGCAAGTCCCGGGTTACGAGACGTAAGTACAAAACATATTTTTTGAGTGACTAAGGGCGTCAGGAAATTATATTTCTAAGCTCAAGAGCACAGTTCGTTAACTGATCTTGGCCGACTTATGTCGGGCTTTTACCCACCTGCTCTACTATTACATATCTAAAATTCTTTAAGAAAGAGTAGGAAAAGCTGTAACTTAGAACTCCATCGAATAATGACCACCCTGAAAATGTTGGCTGCCATACCGCGCTATGACATACTATTGGACATACCTATTTGACATAATTATTTCAATCCTATTGCAAAATTTGAATGGCCCAAAGGAATTCAAGAGGGACATCGTAGAAATTATAATTGCGGCTATCACATGGGTGTTTGAGGAGGGAAAATCACTTTATTTACTACAGTAAATAAATTAAACACGTATTTGCATAACAGCCGTATTCGGGATCACAAAAAAATATGATTCTTGCACGCATTCCATGTCCTTGCATTTCTGAAAAAGAAGAGTGTTGATTTGTGCAATTATGGTTCAATTAAACATGCATATAAGTTGCATACATTGCTTGCAATATATGCAATATATATGCAAATGTACATATACTGCTTGGTGTCCCAGTTTAGGCATTTTAAAAACGTTGTCTTTGTGTCTAAACATCGCTATTGGCAGTGTTATGCTCCTCGTGCTTTAAGCAATCGCAGTTACTTACAATATTAGAATAACATTAGGACTACATATCCATGAGTACGGCTGTGTTGTCTAAACTTCTGTAGATACGGTATTATGTTTAGGCAGGCATAACACGTGTAATATTTAATTACCGCATCACAGCGAATAGGTGTCTCAGAAAGATAGTTTCGCTGTTATAACAGCTTAACTGATTCACATTCATGTACAATACATGGACGGTGTGCCTGACATCAGTGCTCGTGAAAGTAACTGATACCTGGATACGAAACGTTAACTGTTATCAAGTTCTTAATCCTAATTATCTTTTGTTTTGCCATAACACTGAGTAACACTTTTTGTTTATTTTCCTAGAAAACACTTGGGCCGCAATTCTCGTATACAGGGATGGAAGATTTTTCCCAGCTGTGAGAGGACCGTGACGTCTTCCGAAGTAAGGGCGCTGTGACGAAAGGCTTCTACAGAAGCCGCATTTTTATACAGGTTGAATGCTAGAGGCCTTCGTAAAGAGTGATGTTTTTGCACGCAGAATAACGCTCAACCCTCAAAATTTCAGAACCCGTTCACTGTGCCTGCCTCCAAATGATATCGTGCTTTTGGTACGCGAAAAGACAACAAATATCGTCCATTTCACTTATTTTCTGAAGGTAGGTGTGTTGACATCTTCCAATTAATCAAGCACTCTATGTTCTGATAGCGTAGCTCTACATCTTGCAACCTGTCTTGCAACCTTCTCATTCCCCATAAAGAATCACACTGTTCGAGTAGCTTTAGAACACTCCCGATATGGAAATTGTGATAAGAGATGCAACATTATTCTTGTGTGAATGCTTTTGGTTTAGGTGTACGCTCTTCCATCCGCTACGGTGCTGCAGTGGTTATGCTTATTGACTGTGTACTATGCCTTTGTGCTATGCATTTTCGCTTCATGTGAGAAGTGGGTGAAAATTTCTGGAGATGACAACTGCAGCGTGCTACATAATCATGTCGTCGTCGCGCTGGTAAGCACACGACCAATTCAAATTACAGCCAGTCTTCTTTCTCGAGCGTCATCACGTCTAGCGGTGTGTCCTATGGCTCTCGTCTGAAATACAGCAGCACCCTGCAATAACTTCAGCATTCATTATATCCGACGTATTTTATATTTGCGTCTACAATTCATAACATAAGCTGTAGGGAAGGCCCGCTTTTAAAATCTCAACAGAAATACTTCAAATGACCTGAAGCAGCATGTAAGTTCAAGCATCTAGGACAGCGTAAGATTTATCTACGTCGATCCCGGCGCTAAAAGAAACTCGTGAAGTGACAGAGAATGACACAAACAATTATTTAATAAAACAAATGTGAGTCCTTCCGCTATTAATAAAATCGGAACAAGCGAAGCTTGGCCACTGCGTGCCTTTTCTTTCTTACTTTATCGGCAGAAAATTTTAAGCGTTCTTACAGGTCACATTTTTTAGTTTTCCGTACGTGCACTGAAGAGCATGCGAGTCTTACGTTCGCGCCTTGCGTTGCGTCTGCTTCTCCATGCATATAAAAGCCCATTTTAAAGCGCATGTAAAATGAACCGAGAGTGACTGAATTAGTTAGGGTGCTAATATCGCATCCTGGCAGCCTTGGTTCGAATCAGAAGCTGGCGGCGCAATCTTCATTTATCATGCTTAGTTTATTCATGCACCACCCACACGAACTTCGAAACTTAGCAAATACATCATTCTCGTGAAAAGTATGAACAACCAGCGGGACGCTTCTGCACATCCGCGGCAGAGCCGAAGAATGACGTGAGCTCTTGCGGGGATCGCAGCATTTTTTCATGAAATCATGTTTATTTCGAACACAGAACAACCGTTTTGTAGCTGATAGAAAGCGAAAATTCTATTTGCTTGTAGTACACTTCAGAGACCTGCGTTCCATCTCAGCATTCGTTTTCTTGAACCATAATTTGCTTTAAAATGACACATAACTCTACTATGCACTACGTAGCTTGGCGAACGCTGTTACATTTCTGATAATATAAGCGCATTCCGTAAGCCTTGCACTGTTTCAGCGTCGAGGAGGGTCAGTGATGTAAGTCTGACGTGCTTTTTCGGCAGATCCATGGGCCCCAAATAAAATGTACCGGTATTGACTCTCTAGTAGACAATTTTTCAGGGATGTGCCTCATGCGCTACCCAAAAAGCCCTCCCCTGAAGCTGCACACTTGCCTTCACTTAACCTATGTGCACATACCTCCTTGTTCCCTTTCCGCGAATTCGCGTCACTGCATGTTGAAGTGCGAGCAAGGCAAAAGGAATGTTCTTTTACAACAACGTTAGGATGACTGCGTTAAGAAAACTTCTTTTTTATTTCAGGATTTTGGAGCATATATTTCATTCGCTAAGTGCGCTTTACCATTGTCGAACTTTCAACCATGGGTACTAGACAACCGCGCACCACGCAACCTGCAGGTTGAAGCATTCTTTGTGGATTGTAAGCAGGTCCTGATAGTTTTTGGCCTCTCATATGCGCCCACTGCCTCTCAGGGAAGCCGAGA
>JABSTT010004270.1:0-23357 GCA_013339685.2 Hyalomma asiaticum | reverse complement strand
TTGAGAGGCTTACATTAGCGCCGATCGGCACGAACGAGCGGAACGAGCAATCCAAGCCCGCGTACAGTTGCCAAACGAAACGGTGACTGCATACGTCGAGGACATGACGCGCCTCTTCAGACGAGCTGACCCAAGGATGGCAGAGGACAAAAAGCTGCGTCATTTGATGCGCGGAGTCAAGGAGCAGCTCTTCGCTGGTCTCGTGAGGAGCCCTCCAAAGACGGTCGCGGAATTCCTGGCGGAGGCTGTCACTATGGAAAAAATGCTTCTGCAGCGGTCCAACCTGTACGAACGGCAAGTGAGTAGTATGTCCACCGCTGACATTTTCACTGGTATCGGAAGCAGCACGGACTACCTTCGGGAACTCATCCGTTCCATAGTGCGTGAGGAGTTGCAAAAGTGCGCCGCAACACCTTCGCCCACCATCAACTCTGTTGCGAACGTCATCAAAGAAGAGCTGCATCAGGTTCTCCGTGAGCAACGCGACGCCACGCCTCGCCTAAACACACCGCAAGCTCCGGCTGACTACCCTCGTGCATCCTACGCAGAGGCCCTGAGCCGTCCTGCTTCTCCTCCGCCGCAGTTCACTCGTGTACCTCCGACAGTGGCACTCCAGCCGGCACAGCCGATGCCGTACTACGGCACCTTCGTCCATGCCGCCCCTGTCGCCTATCGTTCGGAGCAAGCGGTCCAGTACATCGACGATCGACGAATGCCCCCTCGCAAGTCGGATGTTTGGCGCACCCCTCATCGTCGGCCCCTCTGCTACCACTGCGGCGAAGCTGACCACTTGTACCGCCAGTGCCCATACCGCCGCCTTGGACTGCGTGGCTTTTCTGCGTACTCGCCGCCACCTCGATACGGCCAGCGGCCTCGGGACATTGAGGACTACCTTTCTCCGCAGCACCACCAGCTGCCTGCAGGGCGACAGTCGCGCTCACTGTCGCCGAGGCGATTTTCATCGCCGCCGCAGCGGTATCCTACCGCGTGGTCACCCATTCACCGCCGGGAAAACTAACCGAAGCGACCTCTGGGGGCGGGGTCGCCGACGATCGAAATGCTGAAGACCTACGATTGACGCAGAATCGAAAAGCTCCCGATCCTCCGGCGCCTACTCTTTCATGCGACGACCGGCTTTCTCTTGACATACCAGTGACGATTGACGGATACGCGGTTGGTGCATTAGTGGACACCGGTGCAGACTATTCCATTTTGAGCGGGAAAATCGCGACGCAGCTGAAGAAAGTAATCACGCCTTGGCATAATACGCAGATTCGGACGGCGGGTGGCCACGTCGTAAACCCACTGGGCGCCTGCACGATTAGAGTTCAAATTGACAGATATACATTCGTAGCCAACTGCCTGGTCCTTCGCGAATGCTCCCGCGACGTTATTCTTGGAGTTGATTTCCTGCAGGAGTACGGTGCTGTTATTGATCTCCAAGAGCGTCGTATCACATTCTCGGCCAGGCGAGCAATCGACTTCCAGGACGACCAACGGCGTGCGGACGTGCTTCGTGTCACTGCAGAGAGCGTAACGCTTCCTCCACGAACAAGTGTCATGGTCGATGTTACATGCTGTGGCTTGCCCGATGGTGAAGCGGTGGCTGAGACCAACTTGGAGCACCTACTGAAGCAAGGCGTCTGTGTGGCGAGAAGTGTTATACAGCTCCGTGACGGCCGATCGCAATTGCTGGTTACCAACTTTAGCAACGAGCATCGGAACCTCTTCCGGGGCACTTCGATAGCGTTTGCAGACGAAGCAGCGAACGTTAGCGGCTGTTTCACGTCGGAAGTGATCGAGAACGCAGACGAAGCTCTGAGTCACGTCGACATAAATCCGGGTCTGTCAATTGATAACCAGACGTCAATGCGGAAACTCTTGCTGGAATTTAGGACCTGCTTCGCAAGTTCTTCAAAGGTGCGCCAGACTTCCATCACTCGGCATAGGATCATCACGTACGAGGATGCGCGACCGATACACCACCAGCCTTACCGCGTGTCGGCAAAAGAACGTGAAGCCATACGTACGCAGGTCCGAGAGATGCTTGATGACGGCGTCATCGAACCTTCCAGCAGCCCGTGGTCGTCTCCGGTTGTCATAGTGAAAAAGAAAGATGGAACGCTACGTTTCTGCGTCGACTATCGGAAGCTTAACAACGTGACTAAAAAGGACGTGTACCCGCTGCCACGTATCGATGATTCGTTGGACAGACTACGGCATGCCCGCTATTTTTCTTCTCTCGGTCTAAAAAGCGGGTATTGGCAAATCGAGGTAGACGAGCGAGACCGCGAGAAAACAGCCTTCGTAACTCCAGACGGTCTCTACGAATTTCGAGTGCTTCCTTTTGGCTTGTGCTCACCGCCAGCAACATTCCAGCGCATGATGGACACTGTACTCAGGGGACTGAAGTGGCAGACTTGTCTTGTCTATCTGGACGATGTCGTAGTTTTTTCTGAAACGTTCGAGCAGCATCTCCACCGCCTGCGGACTGTGCTAACAGCAATCCAGTCGGCTGATCTTACACTTAAGCCAGAGAAGTGTCACTTTGGCTATGAGGAGCTCAAGTTTCTCGGGCATGTGGTAAGCGCCGAAGGTGTCCGGCCTGATCCAGACAAGCTTGCCGCTGTAGCCGCATTTCCTGCTCCTACCGATAAGAAGGCCGTCCGTCGCTTCCTTGGTTTGTGCGCCTACTATCGCAGGTTCATCCACGGCTTTTCGAGGATCGCTGAACCCCTCACACGCCTTACACGTGACGACACGCCTTTTGTCTGGGATAATGAGCAACAGGCTGCCTTTGCTGAACTACGGCAGCGAATGCAAACAGCACCCGTTCTCGCTCATTTTGACGATGATGCTGATACAGAGCTGCACACCGACGCCAGTAACATTGGTCTTGGCGCTGTGCTCGTCCAGCCTAAGGATGGTGCCTAAAGAGTCATAGCCTATGCCAGCCGCTAACTATCCCGTGCTGAGGCGAATTATTCGGCTACGGAGACAGAGTGTCTCGCAGTCGTGTGGGCGATCACCAAGTTTCGCCCCTACCTTTATGGTCGTCCTTTCGAAGTATTGGCGGACCACCATGCGCTTTGTTGGTTGGCAAGCATGCGCGACCCCTCAGGACGACTCGCACGGTGGAGCTTGCGGCTACAAGAATTTGACGTCACCATCGTGTATAAGTCCGGCCGTAAGCACGAGGACGCTGACACATTGTCGCGCGCACCTATCCACCCGGTCAGTCGGGAAGCAGAGGACGATGACGATGATGGTTTCCTTGGCGCCATTAGCTCAGCGGACTTGATCAGGCGGCAGCGAGACGACGCGGACCTCCGACCGATCATAGACCACCTAGAGGGCCGCGATGCCACCATACCACGTCATCTGTCCCGCTCCATGACGTCTTTCTGTACGCGAGACAACGTATTGTATAAGAAGAACGTCCGTTCGAACAGCCGTGCCTACCTCCTCGTAGTGCCAAGGGACATGCGAGACGACGTGCTCTTTGCTTGCCACGACGAGCCCACATCTGGCCATTTAGGCTTCTCGCGAACACTCGACAGAGTGAGTGAGATGTATTATTGGCCTGGGCTTTCGGCTAGCGTCAAAGACTACGTAAAAAGCTGTCGTGAATGCCAGCGCCGAAAGACACCTTCCATTAGGCCGGCTGGCTTGCTTCAGCCAATTGAACCTCCTCGCACACCCTTCGACCAAGTGGGCATGGACATTCTCGGATCATTTCGTTTGTCTGCTGATGGAAACAAATGGGTAATCGTCGCTACTGATTATTTAACACGCTATGCCGAGACCCAGGCAATACCACGGGCTACGGCTTCTGAAGTAGCGCAATTCTTCATGCGCCACATCGTACTGCGGCACGGTGCTCCATCCACTGTGATAACGGACAGGGGGACAGCATTAACAGCGCAGCTTATAGAAGAAGTCTTTGAACTCAGTTACACTAGACATCGCAAGACGACAGCCTGCCATCCACAGACCAACGGGCTCACCGAGCGTTTAAACAAGACCGTTACAGACATGATCTCCATGTACATCGTCTTTCAACATAAAACATGGGACCGGATCTTGCCTTACGTGACCTTCGCGTATAACACCGCAGCGCAAGAGACGACGCGATTTACACCATTTCGCCTTCTTTACGGTCGGGAATGCAGACTATGCTGGACGCTATGCTGCCATGTCAAGACGCTGACCGGCTGACACCTGACGCAGAGGAATTTGCAGAGCGTGCCGAGGAAGCTAGGCAGCTCGCACGGCTCCACATCGGTCAGCAGCAGCAAGCAGACTCCCGGCGCTACAACATCGGTCGCCGAGCAGTATCCTACAACCCCGGAGACCAAGTATGGGTGTGGACTCCCGTGCGTCGCCGCGGCCTCTGTGAGAAGCTACTAAGCCGGTACTTTGGTCCTTATACAGTCCTACGCCGCATCAGCGACGTGAACTACGAAGTAGTCCCGCATAGGACGCCGCAGACACAGACCAGGAACCAAAGCCCACCGAGTTCTGATGTTGTTCATGTTGTGCGCATGAAACCTTACGTTGCGCGTTTGTAGCTCTTGCTTCTTTAGTAGTTTCCGTTCGTGTGTTTCGGACTGTGTTGTGGCATCCAGGCAATACTGTTTTTTTTTCGCGAAGGGGGATAATGCCACCTGCGTGTAGTGGGTCGAAGACTGGAATGGCGCTAGCCGACGAGAACAAAGAAGACCGCGCGCTTCTTCCCCGCTTGAGAGCCAGCCCCGACGGACGTCTTTTGGCCGAAGCTAGCCCCCCCAGCTACCAGAAACCCTACAACGCCCCTGAAGGCCCGTGACAATATAAAGAAGCCAGTGCTCTGGTAATGGAACTTCAAGCCATTCATAACGCCCTGAAATACGCCATCTCAAAGCTATCTTCACTTGAGCGACTAGATATATTCACCGACTCTCTAGCGGCTATAGAAGAACTTAAAAAAGTGCACAAGGCAATGGAAATCTGCGAAGCCATACCCGCTTAAATCGCACAACTACGTGCGTCAAAGTACACTGGGTACAAGGAGATGCTGCGAACCCTCACATTGCTGCCGACCAGGCGGCACACTTTCTTCCTAATCCTCATTCCTCATCCATTCCCCTCCCACCCCAAACCTCACCTGCCTTTTGCCCATAAGAACTTTCTCCGGCACGACACACGTGCTCTGATCCCACTGTGTGTCTGCTCCCTCCCCCATCACCTTACTAGGGCGGACGAAGTTGTGCTTAGGAGACTTCGGGCCCGGGTGGCCCTTACACCGGCTGTAATCTCTACGTGGAACTGGTGCACCATACCACTTGTTGACACGTGCCCATATTGTTCTGTTCCCGCGACGGACGCAGATGCACACCATCTCATATGGACATGCACAGGACTCCATCGGGAGCGCTCTCGTCTCCTTAAACAAGACGCTCTCCGATACATTGCCTCGACCAGTTATGATCGTTTGACACACAACAGATACCACAAAACACTACTTCAGTTCATACACAACACAGGACTTGCAGCACACATTTAACAAAATACACCATAAACTATTCCTTAAGGTCAAGCCCATTTCGCAATAAAAAAAGAATGGTAAATGTGAGTTTTTTAAAATATTCCTTAATACGTGTCAATCGGAATCGTACAGGCTAGTTCTGGTATAATTATTTAGGCTTGTTCGAAATTCCTCGCGCTTTTCAGTGTCTAGCAAAATTCATATTGACGCAATTCTCTCTATGTTGTTGCTCATACTCATATGCTCATACACAACAGGAAACACAGATTAATTCCACAAGGTAAGTTGTTACACCAGTTAGCCATCACGAACACCTCTACGAAATGTACCGTTTTTCTTTATCCTATAAAGAATAATCAATAGCTGCCATGAATGCTACTACATAGTGATTGCGCAGATATTTACATAGGCAGCACTTGATATTTGGAATAAGCAGAAGTCAATAGCCACACAATCAGCATAAGACATTTATTATGGTTGGGTTAAGGAAAGGACGCTCTTTTCTGTAGCCCATGCCAGGAGCACAGCACAGCGTCCGTGGGGGTGGAGGAAAGGGAATAAAAAGATAAACTGGAGAGAAACACTGTATAGGAGGGCTCTGGAAAGTTTCACCACGGGGGTGAATCTCTGTATACCTCCCATTGGCTGCAGAAATGCAGACGCTCAGCCGACCGTAGCGCCAAACTCCCATTCAGTTACGACCCTGGCGAGTGGGGGCGGTAATTACGGCGGCGCAACGTCGCCATGGCAACAGAAGCAGACGCGCCTGGGCCGTCCGGCCCCCCTCCTCCTACCCCCCTTTTCCTCTCGCCCCTCCTATGCCGCACACGCTGTTTTTTTTTTTGTTATGTCTGTTGGCGGAGCGTCAGTATCTTTTTTCTTGCACGAGCGTGCCTTGCGCACTCGTCCGTGCGTTGTGAGCCTTGCATTGTTCACTCGGCCCACGCGTTTCGTTGTATTCTATCATTTATTTCACTGTATACTTTGCGTGCTTTACGGTAACCATTTGCGTCGATTTGTTGTCGAAGGGCATTTCACGCGTGTTTCATATCTTCGTTTGCTGAGCTTTTATAATGTATGTACAGGCACGTACGTCACGTGAATATCTTGTTTTCAGTTACATTAAAGTGCACACAGAATATTAAGTTCCCCTTGGAACACAGGAGACCCTTCGCCTCACTTTTTTGTCAATGAAAAGCAAGACATCTATATACGGGCTCGGAAATTAAGAGAAGTGAAGGATGCTTGAAATGCTCGTTACTACAAGGCAACGCAAATGGTGCAATGTACAGCCCCTAAAGCACAGTGACGTAAATAATAGAACACAATGAAACCCGCCAGCACTGTCATGCTCCAACTGCAGGCTCACCCATTGTCGTAAGGAGCTCCCGAAGAATCTTGCAGGGCTTTGTAAAGTATTTGTGCATCATAGCACGATCCACGAACGGCGTGAGTCATGAAACGTACAAGCGCACCAGCACACAGCGAGCGGTGGCCACAAAACCGCCCACGAAACTTCACCAACGCTCGCAAAAGTTCAAAATGATCTCAACGGACTTCGGCGGCGGGCGCCGGGAGAAGGGCTGAGAAGGGTTGCGAGGAGGGGGCCGGAGCAGCGAGAGAGAGGGGAGCTAACGCGCCCCCAGAGCTCAGGTGGCGCAAGAGGATTTCCCGGCTTCACCATACCCCTGGTTTCACCACCTCGGGTCGTTTAACCAACAGAGATAATGCACAGTTCACGGGCCTGTGGAATTTTGCGGCTTCTTCGAAAATGCGACCACCGCGGCCCTGATCGAACCCACGTTTTTTGGTGGGGAAGCCGAGCACTACAATAACTAAACCACCGCGGCACACCATAGAAGATTGAAGGACGCTTAAGCTTTGACAATATCCGCAGTGCCGTTACCTGGCCTCTTTGGCATGGCCTTTCTTCATCCATCGCCATCAACCATATAGCGAGCGTGTTATTTTAGATGCAAAGCACTTTATGTCGGCGTCTTCTGCCGTGGTTATCGTCACCCGTCATGTTAAGGAAAGCAAAGAAGCGCGAGTGCGAACGCCGCACTTTGGACATTGTATAGAAATAAATGCATGCGCATTTTAATTTTGGGCGATCAGACCTAATGATGATGATACTTTTAGCTACGAGCTGGTGCTGTTGGCGTTTCCAGCACGGTACAGCAAGCAGTAATAAATACATGTTCTCAAGGAGGAAGTGCTCGTGACTTGTGACTTTGCTAATGTTCTCGCGCTGTAGGCGTCGACATCACGGTAAAGAACGCGGTGAAATGATGGCCAAAGAAAATAACCCACACATTGACTGGCATGAGCTACACAATATGAGTGACCAAACTTTCTAGTTGGTCCAGAAAAGCGTGGTAACTCGCGCACCCGGCTTGTCCCAGCACGGGACCGACAGGTCAAGTCTGCAGGCCCGGTCACGGGCGCGCTGGACAGCCAGCATTTGGTCCTCAAAGACGGGACTTCGCAGGAGTTCATCCCAGTCTTCCCTGGCGAACTTTGCGCCCAATGACCCGCGTTCCCAGAGCATGTGACACTAAGTAGCAGGCTCTTCGCGGGCTGGCAAGAATAATTAGGGTAAATATGGGGATACATGCTGTTAAGGGATGCAGGATTTGGGTAGGAGTTAGTTTGCAAGTCTAAGCGTGACAGTTTGCGGCCTGCTTAGTTTCGAATGAGGCGGCGGGAAGACCCTTCTCTCCAAGTAAAATAATTTACTAATTTCATTGTGCGTGGCTGCAGCGTCTCTGTGTCCGGGAGAAGAGTCCTCCGATCCGAGGGCAGCGCGGTCGGTAAAGCCATGCGCAGCCTCGCGGGCGGACTCACTGAGGTTCGGATTAACGCCCTCGATCTACCCGATATGGGTAGGAGACCATCGTATGGAATATGTACAGCTGTTGTCGTGTTCGGTGCCTTTCAGGATTTGAACTACTTGCCGGCCTACCCGGCCTTTCTGAAATTCCCTGACAGCTGCTTTCAAATCTCTATACACCCTGTCTCTCTGACCATCTTGCATCGCGAGTGCTATGGCCACTAGCTCGGCCACTTTCGGAACCGTCGTCCGAACCGAGGCACAGTTAATGACTGCCCAGCCTATCTACATACGGAAACCGCCAAAGCCTTGGCATCGCGGGATATGGCGGCGTCCACGAAAATTGCTTCGACTTTGTAGATGTGCTTTAGTATAGCCGACGCTTTTGCGTTGCGACTACCGGCGTTGTGCACGGAGTGGACGTTGCGAGGCAACGGGGCAACAGCGAGCTTCTCCCTTATTTCCCTGCGGAGTTGGAAGTTACAAGCCAGGTTATCGGCTGGGGGCTAGTCCGACCTCCTCAAAGACCCACCTGCCTGCTGGCGTGGTGAACAGCTGAGTTAGCTGGGCCCGTACCTGAGCCTCGGCCATGGTATTGCGCATGCCGAGCCGAGGAGGTCCTCGGTATGCGTCCTGGCAGGCAGGCCAAGGGCTCTCTTGTATATTTTTACAGATTAGGACATTGAGCTTATCCCTTTTGTCCCTGAGCCAGTTGTGCATGGCCATCGTATAGGTGAAGTGACAAAGCACAAAGGCTTTGATGAGCCGAAGCAGGTTGTCCTCCTTGAGGCCCCGATCCCTATTTGTGACCCATCGCACAAGGCGGAAAAGCATTGTCGGTCTTTGCAATGATCGTTGTCGGTTTTTGCGTTTTCGGTCTTACCCGCGCAGGTAAGAAGAACAAACAAAGAAAATTATCTCTAAAGCTCTGATCCTGATTCGCGTGAGTTTGTCGCTCGTGCAGCGTTCATGTGTTTCTAGGCTTTGTCGAGGATACAGTGATGGCACATGGGCACGCGAAAGCACAGGCGTGATTTCATTCGCAGATCCACCGTTTTTCCCTTCATATACGGCCGTCGCTGCGAGCTATTTTGTTTTTATATCTATAAATTACTTCGCAGCTTAAGTTGTAAACTTGTCTTCATTATTCTGACGTCGATGAACCGTTGAAAAGTTGCAGAAAGCATTCGCGCAAATCCGGGTTACTTGAGCGTGGAAATTGAATAGATTATTTATAGCCGACACTTACTACTCTTAAATGGCGTAACGTGCATGCCAAGCACCAGTATATTGGTAAGAGTAGCTAATAAATGAAATTGCAGCACAGTATATTGGTATAACACGACATTTCGCTTATTTTATTTCAAGTAATATTCGCAATGTTAGCGTGTACTTTGCGCAACAGCAAACATATCATTTTCCCGAGGTGACTTGCTGCACGCGTTAGGCATCACCAATATCTCTACAGAATACACTGTGTTTCTTTCTCTTATAACCTCAGCTAAGCAACGACGAATAGCTGGCGCGACAGCTTCTGCCTATTGACTGAACAATCATTAGTTTAAACAGTCCGCATTTACTTAATAATGATGAGCAGAAATAAAGTCGTTGTCCAATCAGCGAACATATTGGTTCGGTTAGGAAAGGATCGGTTTTCTGCAGCCCATGCTGTGAAAGCGGCTTAGTGCCCATTGGGGCGGAGGAAGGAGAATGAGAGAGACAGGAAGGAGAGAAAAGTCACAATGGAGAGCTCCGATAATTATTGCCACGTGCTGACGTTTAACATGCATTAAAGATGCAGAGCACACGTGCCCCTATCATTTTAGCCTCCATCGAAAATACGACCGCCCAGACCGGGATCGAACCCGCTTTTCGGGGGTACCAGTCCAGCGCTGTAACGACTACACCGTGCACCGTTGCGGGCAACAGACAACTGGAGGACGCATAAGTTTTGACAATAACCGTCAAACGCAGTAGAGTTACGTATACCCTTAAGTCATCCATCACTAGTAACCACATAGCGAGCGTCTTTTAAAAGCAGTAGGATGTCATCAAAGTGCCCAAAAACGGGACACGTCTCCCCTAAAGCAAATGCTATTTCCAGTGCTCAATCAATTTCTGCAAGAAACTGCACAAAACAGGGCCAACATTTGACCCGATAAATTCACCCCATCGCTGCACAAAGGCTGCTATTTAAAAACTACGAAAATCCCTCTGCGATATATCTCTGTTTGTCGGTAAGATCGCTTTATTTTCATCTTCTCCTACATAAAAAAAGGGGGCGGGGCAACTATATTGTTATAGGAACGTCGAGTGACCAGGCACCGCGATTAGCAGCTATATGCAGGCTATCAGCAGCGGTTGCAAAGCAGCCCGTTCCCACTCAGAGTCCGAGCCAAGTGCGAGCTTCCTCTTCTTCTCTCCGTCGATGGTGGCCGCGCGCATCGGCCGAGCTCCTCAAATGCGGCATGCGTGTAGCATGGTCCCCCGGCGGCAGAAGCGACGTCTCGGAGCGTCTAAATGTCATCAGCTGGAGGCTGATATGCCTTCAACCGTGTGACGTGCACGATATCACGTGTCTGTGAAGTAGTTGTTGTTGTTTTGTGGGGTTTAACGTCCCAAAACCAGTTCTGATTATGAGAGACGCCGTAGTGAAGGGCTCCGGAAATTTCGACCACCTGGGGTTCTTTAACGTGCACTGACATCGCACAGCACACGGGCCTCAACATTTCGCCTCCATCGAAATGCAGCCGCCGCGGCCGGGATTCGATCCCGCGACCCTCGGATCAACAGCCGAGTACCATAGCCACTAGACCACCGTGGCGGGGCAAGTAGGCGAAGCAGCTTGTGCGATAGGGCGATTTCGTAGGTCACGGGAGTGACCTCACGAATGACTCGGTAAGGGCCTGTATACCGCGACAGCAGTTTTTCCGACAGGCCCACGTGACGTGTCGGAGACCACAAGAGGACCAAAGAACCAGGCGGAAAGTGCACGTCTCGGTGTCTCCCGTCGTACAAACGCCGTTGGCTCTCTTGGGATGTCAAAATGCGGTCACGGGCAATTTCTCTTGCGTGGGCAGCTCGGTCGATAGCATCAAGGGCATATTGACAGGTGGTCCCCGTGACAGCAGGTATCGACGCGTCCAGAGGAAGGGCTGGTTCTCGGCCGTATAGTAGAAAAAACGCAGAATAGCCGGCGGTGTCGTGACGCGAGGAATTGTAGGCAAATGTAACATACGGGAGGGCGAGGTCCCAGTCAGTGTGGTCTGAGGAAACATATTTCGCAAGCATATCTGTCAGAGTGCGATTCAGGCGCTCCGTGAGGCCATTTGTTTGCGGGTGGTACGACGTGGATAACTTGTGTCGCGTTGCACAGGACTGCAAGATGTCTGAGACGACCTTGGAGAGGAATGTTCGGCCACGGTCGGTGAGCAGCTGGCGTGGAGCCCCATGTAATAAAATTACATCTTGCAGGAGAAAGTCTGCGACATCCGTGGCAGAGCTGGTTCGGAGCGCGCGGGTAATAGCGTAGCGCGTAGCGTAATCTCTGGCTACTGCGATCCATCTGTTCCCCGAGGTAGAAAGTGGAAAAGGGCCAAGTAGATCCAAGCCAACGCGCAAGAATGGCTCCGTGGGAATGTCTAGCGGCTGGAGGTACCCGGCTGGGAGCGTCGATGGCGTCTTGCGGCGTTGGCATTTCTCGCACGCTGCTACGTATCGACGAACGGAGCGAGCAAGTCCAGGTCAAAAGAAGCGTCGGCGGATCCGGTCGTAGGTGCGTGACACACCGAGGTGTCCGGCGGTGGGAAGGTCATGGAGTTCGTGGAGGACTGCCGAGCGAAGGTGTTTGGGGATCGCGAGCAGCAAGGATGGACCGTCTGGGCGAACGTTATGGCGGTAGAGAACACCATCCTGAAGGACGAATAAGCGAAGGGACGGGTCGGAAGGTGACGACTCCAGGCGATCAATGATTGCACGCAAGGCAGGATCACGGCGTTGTCATCAACGACATGGAGCAGTTGGGAGACAGAAAAAACGCAGGTGTCGGTGTCAGGGTCAGACGGAGTGTTCGGTTCTTCGACAGGGTATCGAGAGAGGCAGTCCGCATCCTGGTGTTGGCATCCCGACTTGTACGTCACTGTGTATGTATATTCTTGTAATCGAAGTGCCCAGCGACCAAGCCGGCCGGTAGGGTCCTTCAACGATGAAAGCCAACAGAGCGCATGGTGGTCTGTGATTACAGAAAATGGCTTGCCTTATAAATATGGGCGGAACTTAGAAACTGCCCAGACAAGAGCGAGGCATTCGCGCTCTGTAATCCAATAGTTGCGCTCTGCACTTGTTAGGAGCCGGCTTGCGTAGGCTATAACGCGGTCGTGCCCGTGTTGACGTTGGGCTAAGACGGCACCGATTCCGTGACCACTGGCATCGGTTCGGACTTCTGTAGGGGCGGACGGGTCAAAGTGGGCCAATACAGGTGGAGTCGTTAGGAGCGCTATAAGGTGGGAGAACGCAGCCGATTGCGTGGGTCCCCACGTAAAAGGGACGTCTTTCTTGAGGAGTGCAGTAAGTGGTTGGGGGATTGCTGCAAAATTTTTCACGAAGCGTCTGAAATAGGAACAGAGCCCCACAAAACTCCGCACGTCTTTTACAGACCGAGGAACAGGAAAAGCCGTTACTGCACGAATTTTCTCTGGGTCTGGTCGCACACCGGTAGCATCAACAAGGTGCCCCAGTACTGTAATCTGTCGGCGTCCGAAGTGACACTTCGAGGAGTTTAACTGGAGTCCAGCTTTGCGGAATATTTTAAGAACTGCAGCTAAGCGCTCAAGATGCGTGTCAAATGTAGGCGAAAACACAAGGACGTCGTCGAGGTGACAAAGGCATGTGGACCATTTGAATCCTTGGAGCAGGGAGTCCATCATGCGTTCAAACGTGGCGGGAGCATTGCACAAACCAAACGGCATAACCTTGAATTGGTAGAACCCATCTGGAGTGACGAATGCGGTCTTTTCTTGGTCTTGCTCATCGACGGAAATCTGCCAATAACCGGATCGAAGGTCTATTGATGAAAAGTACTGGGCACCGTGGAGGGAGTCAAGAGCGTCATCGATCCGTGGTAAAGGGTAAACGTCTTTTTTAGTGATCCGGTTTAAATGGCGATAATGAACGCAGAAACGCCACGTGCCGTCTTTTTTTTAACAAGCACGACGGGCGACGCTCAAGGGCTCGATGAGTGCTCTACAATGCCTTTGGCAAGAATCTTGTTTACCTCCTGCTGTATCACTTGACGCTCTGCTGTGGACACCCGGTACGGTCGGCGGTGAATGGGGACAGCATCACCAGTGTTTATGCGGTGCTTAACAAGAGATGTCTGAGCCAGTGGTCGATTATCAGTGTCGAATATGTCTCGGTAGGACACCAAAAGGCTGTAAAGGGCGGATGCTTGTTCAGGTGTGAGGTCCGGCGCTATCATGGAACGAAACGTTTTATCGGTGCAGATGGCGTCCTTTAGGCGCGCTGAAGGATTTGTGCAGACGTCGGCAGTAAAGGTAGTTACATCGTCGTCTGTTAACAAACGGATGGTGGCCACAGATATGCCTCGTGGCAGAACTTGCTTTGCCAACCCAAAATTGAGAAGAGGGAGGCACACGCGTCCACCGGCCAGGGTTATAACTGAGTGCGGCACAGTGATGTCGCGCGTCAGGAGGACATCGATAAGAGGTGTGATGACGTAGTCGCCATCGGGCAACGGTGATGTTGAGGCCAGGTCGACAAACGTGAGGGCTTTAGGTGGTAGGCGAACAAAGGATGTAGAACAGTGGGCGTTGGGGAATTCTGGGCGAGTACCCGGAAGAGAAGGAAGTTCGAGGCAAAGAGTACCGGCAGAACAGTCGATCAGGGCCGAATGCGTTGAAAGAAAGTCCATCCCCAAGATTAGGTCGTGAGGGCAGGTGGTGAGAACTGTAAAAAGTACAGGAATATGATGGCCGGCAATGCCTACTCGAGCAGTACACATTCCAGCGACGGCAACAGTGCTGCCATCGGCGACACGTACGGCCCTAGTACTGGGAGGCGTGAGAACTTTTCTGAGTCGACGGCAAAGGTCAGCGTTCATTATGGACATCTGGGCTCCAGTATCAATTAATGCGGTCAAAGGAATGTCGTCTATGTGCACTTCAACTAAGTTCTTGTTCGTAATTAGCGTCAACGGAGGATTTGGGCACAATGAAAATGATGCAGCACTACCTCCAGGCGCTGCATGGTCTAGTTTTCCGTCCGGGGGGCTCCAAAGGTGGTCGGCGACGAATGGCGGCGTGGTTGGGGCGACGGGGAACGACGGCGCTGAGGTGAAGGCGAACGAGCATAAGAGCGGGTGTCAGGTGCGTCAGATGGGGTGTACACACGACGGGGCGAAAAGAGGGGTGGGTCTACATATCGGCGAGGGGACGAACTCGAGCTCCAATTGGGCGGCGTCCAGGATGTGCGGCAGTAGCGGGATATATGACCAGCTCTGTGGCAGCGGAAGCAAATCGGCTTGTCGTCTGGGGTTCTCCATTCATCCGGATTGCGGGATCTTCGTGGAAGGTAGGTGTCGATGAGGGGCGTCGCCATCGAGACTGGTGGTCGGAATTCAGGTCGGGAGACGGAGTAGGCGGACGGCAAACCGAGGTTGGCAATTTCTTGTCGCACTACGGCTTGAATGACTGAAACGGAGGGAGCTACTTGGTCAAGGGTTCCGTCTAGTGGGCGAGGGTGATATGGCGCTGGAGTGGCAGCCTCAAGTTCCCGACGAACAATGCGCGTCACGCTGTCATGGAAAGGGGGCGCGGGAGCGACGTCTGCGCAAGTGGACGTAGCAGCCGTGTTAGGCAGACGGGAAAACTGTTGCACGACGCGGCGACTTTTGGCCAACTCAAACCGGCGGCATTCTTTAACAATGGCATCAATAGAAGATACATTGTTGTAGACGAGCAAATTAAACGCGTCGTCCGCGATTCCTTTGAGGATGTGGCCCACCTTGTCAGCTTCCGTCATCGTCTCATCTGCTTTTCGGCAAAGTGCAAGGACTTCCTGGATGTATGCAACATAGGATTCGGTTGCCGATTGGACACGGGCGGCAAGCTCTTTACGCGCAATCTGTTTCTGACCTGATGGATTGCCAAAGAGGTCGCGAATCTTTGCCTTGAAAGCTTACCAGCTGGAGATCTCGGCTTCGTTTGTGTCAAACCAGACACGTGGTGTTCCCCCCAAGTAGAAGATGACGTTCGCGAGCATTACGGTAGGGTCCCAACCGTGGCTTCGGCTGACACGTTCATTCATATTCAGCCAGTCGTCGAAGTCGACGCCTTCTTGGGCGGAGAATGTTCCGGGATCCCGCTGATTGGAAACCGTGACATAGGTTGTCGTGGACGCCGCAGTTGTAGATGGCTACGAGGGGTTCTCCTCGGGAGCCATGGCTGAAAACTGGACGGTGCGGCCGCTACGAAGCTCCGTGGCGAGGACGGGGAACGTTCCACCTCCACCACAATGTTACAGGAACGTCGAGTGCGCGATTAGCAGCTATATGCAGGCTATCAGCAGCGGTTGCAAAGCAGCCCGTTCCCGCTCAGAGTCCGAGCCAAGTGCGAGCTTCCTCTTCTTCTCTCCGTCGATGGTGGCCGCGCGCATCGGCCGAGCTCCTCAAATGCGGCATGCGTGCAGCAATATGCTTAAAATTATGCATGACGGTGTGGTGCTGTTTCAATAAATACGTTTGTAGTAGGGCACGTCGTTGTCCGTCTGTGTTGCTTTCCTCTTTGTCTGTTTCTTTTAGAGCATATTTAGCGACGTAATGATATTACCGACTAGCCCGAAAACTGCCCTTCAAAGGACGTAGTCAGCGGTCACCTTTGCATAACCTCACAAGATTCCTCGCAAAGTCTGGGCAACACAGAGACTTACTCGCCAGGAAACAACACTGTCGTAGTGCGATAGCACAGAGTTCTCCTACATCGGATTGGCTATTGATGGGTAGACCGTCTTCATCCTGTATTCAGCGTTTTCTCCGGCTTCATCGGACGTACGACACCAAATATGTAGAGATTATCCAGAATAGTATGTGAGTGCACAGGAACTTTGACTAGGTAGTGTTTTTTGGAAGGTCCCTGGCTTTTCCTCTCCGTTTCCGCTACCCCCCCAGAAGCTTGCTCCCAACATAGACTCCAGAAATAGGCGTCCTCTCCTTAACCGTACCATGATAATAATTATCAAGATTATCATCATGATCATCATCGTTACGTTGAGAAGGTAGTTAGAAACATTACTGGTTGTCTTTTTGCGAAACAGAGGACGGAGGGTCACGTGCTCACGCATTTGTGACGTAAGTCTGGAGATGATGTGGCAGAACTATGGCCACCTATGTATGCCAGGATAATCTGCGCCTACTCCAACAGCAGCACCGGAAGCGACAGCGGCACCTTGATAGGCACCCCATAGTTTAATATGAGGCGTAAGAAGTTTATTCAGACGAATTTTATTCTTCCACTGTTATGCCACTTCTCACATTCGGTTACTTCGTAGGCGAGTTCGCTAAGTTTTTCGTGCAGCTTATGAAGAGGCCTGAGAGCAAACACTGCTTGTCATCGCCGCAATACCCCAATGGACAATAGTATGTTGCTGCATCGACCATGTCCTCATATGTTTTCTCGGTGATTCCCTGAAAAAAAGCAAGGCATTTGAGAATAGTCTTTCTCCCACTTTTTTCCATAGCGATTTTGCAGGACTGCTGATAAAATATCATTTCGTGAAATCATCTTATGACATCCCAGTGGCGTGGGTGTCAGCGACTCCTTCCATATTTGAATACCACAAGCAGCCCCGACGCTCTCTTTTCTAATGAAGAGAAAGCTCTGTCTTGAAGAACCTTAATTGGAGTAAGGATAACGGACGCCGTACAGTCAGATATGTGTACGCGAATTTTCAGATTAGATTGCAGACATTTTGGGAACGATAATGAAGTATCCGTTGCTTTGATACTGCCATAGAGTTTCCAAATATGTTATTGTGATTTTTGAAGGACGGAAGCTCTCAGCGAAACGACAGAAACGTTGGTTGTAGGAAAAAGCCTAACCTCGCCATTGCTGTTCAACCAACGTTACCACCTCTACGCACCACTTGGCATCGCTTCTCCTGGCTACCAAAACATTTGGTATCCCGTCGACTTAGCCTCTCATGCGCCTTATCGTAACCGCGCCGAAGATAACGAAATGCTATGTCCAACCATGCCAAATTTGTAATAACTGTCGCTGAACAATCGCTTACGTCGTTACATGCAGGACCACACAAGTCGCCGTCAAGGCTTGTCCCTGCCAAATTCAATATCGCTAACCTGGGGCAAGCCAGGTGAAAAATAGTTTCGCTGTAACTAAGCCTTGCGCGAGTGAGTGCAAGCCGCGCTCATTTTTCAAGCAATATTGGCACTGTAATCCCATTCATGAACATAATTAAAAAAGCAACGAAGGCAACAGTGAAAAATCAATCACAACACTACGAGCAAACAAACATAGCTAGTAATTTCAGGTACCCGCAGAGAAGGATGTAAGAGTATTGAGAGTATAAATTTGCGATATGCTCAATAAAACCAGTCGCAAGTCCCCGCACATGCTCTTAAGGTGCGTTCTGTATTCGGCAGCACCTCGATTGAAGATGTGCGGCCTATTCAAGCAACGACATGTCATTATGATCCTTGATAGGGCTAATGGTTGGTAATGCGCCTGCAATATTTTCAATCGGCGAGGCTGAGACCAGGGGATAGCAAGCAAGTGTTTCGATGATGATTTCAAATCAGCGCAGTCATGTAAACTTCGCAATGAGGCAGTATTGTGCCAGACATACAGCAGTTACGCTAATAGTGTACTTGACGGAAGGGAATGCAATCGCCATCTGCAGTATAGAATTGAGGATATCGTTTGCAGTTGCACAGAACTGTTACACAGCAGGAAAAACACGTGAAGAAAATGAAATTTATCTCAAAGCAAAGTTAAGATGAAGTTAAGATGATGCTGCTGTTATTCCCATATTATAAGATGAAATTCACCGCTCCCTTTAAAATTAATGTGTGCAATGAGTGCACGACTGCATTCTCGCACTACTAAGATGCGGTGTACAAATATGAAAGCTAAAAAAAATCGACCTGACATTTAGAACCACGCAAAGTGTTGTGGACAGAAAATGTCATCGGTATAAAGCTAGGAGACAGAAAGCGGTCGGAATGGATGAGGGATCAGAGGGGCGTGAATGATATTCTTATGTCAACGAAGACAGTAATGAAGACCGTGGCAGGACATGTAATGCAAAGAAACAACAAACGGTTGGAGAATGAAAAAAACGAAGTGGACAGATGAAAATCAGAGCAGGGGTCAGCAGAACGTCCGGTAGGGGGAAGAAATTAAGAATTTCGACGGTGTAAAGGGGAATTGGCTCGACCGCGACAGGACAAATTCGAGATTATTGGGAGAAGTTTTCGTCCTGTAGTTGAGGGGACATAAGGTAAGTTACGGTATGGATGAAAATGATGACTGCAAAATGGCAACGCGGAGAGTAAAGCCCCGTATTATAAACACAACAAGGAATAATGCTAAGACCGCAATTTGTCTAAGCTATCTAAGCTGGGACAAGTTCTACGCGCTAACCTAAAAATACGGACTTTGCATGCTGTCCTTATCATTTGTGGATATAACGAATTGAGGCTGTCTTTTCCACTTTTTATACCTGCGGGGAAACGAACATGTTTAAAACACTTTTGCAAAAGATGATTTAGCATAATTTGTGTTGTGGTCTTGCTTCCTCGACATGAAAAGAGGTGGTTTTAACAAAACGCTGCTTCTACTGCGAAAATTATTCCGGTCGTTTTCTTTCAACGTTGAAAACATAGGTACGGTACGTATAATACGAAGTGTGCTCCACGGTGAGAAGTTGCAAAAACGAAGAATTTCTTCATCAACTTAGGCCACTTGACCGTATGTACTGTGGGCAATGATTAGGCACTTTTACGTCCTGTATACATACTCATCATCACCTCAGTCTCTTCATCTTTATCTGTGGTGATTTGTCATTTAGGGTAAGATGTGTGCCTTGGGGTAAGCCATTCTCAGTAGCCTCAAGACTTAATAAAGCGGCGTTATTACCACTACTTCACAAGAGGTGGAGTGTGCTCTTCTGTCCTCCGTCCTCTTCCACCCCCATCTTCCCCTTGGAGCTTCGATCAGGACGCCCATTGTGTGAGCCACCGGCTGTCGCGTCGCAGCCAACCGGCACTTCTACTTCAGCCATCTCGGCTCAGACAGCACTACGTGGCTCAGTGGTGCTTGAAAAATCATCGCTAAAAGACCTAAGCAGGTATAACATCTGCCGAGGAATCGGATTAACAAATGTAATGTTACGTGGCAGAATAATAATACGCCACTACACGTCAGGAAGAGTGGATTGCATAACAAGTTCGAGGAATCATTTTAAAGAACACAAGGCTGCAAGGTTTGCAGCTCTGAACCGATTACAGAGCCATCATCAACATCATCATTATGAAACAATCTTCTTCAACTTTACCGTCACCATTATTACGAACCGCTGCCCTTTATCCTGTCGTATCGTGAGATGCGACATGCGGCAGGCGACCCGCTGCGAAGACGTTTTTCTTCAAGCTACATACGGGTACGTTACCTCTGATGACCCGGCTTAATGAAAAAAAAAATACACGTGCCTTGGTCAGTAAACTGTAGACATTGCAGTCAACCTGAGACGATTGAACATTGTTTTATTGTTTGTCGAGATGCATTTCATTTCTGGGGCATTCTCAAGCGATCGATTAGAAAAGAACTTCTTCTCACACCTCACGGTATTAGGTTCCTCCCGTTCAGCAAGAACAGCAGCAATACGCCGTATGATATGGTCATGTTGTTAGGACTTTATGCCCTCTGGAGGAGCCGCATAATTGGCAGACATGCTGAACTACCTCGCTCAACGAAGTCTGTGTTCCGAGAGGAGGTTGCCCAATTACGCAGTGTAGTTGAGGCTTTTGATCCTGTTCCGGACTGGTATTCGCTTCTGGACGCTTGTGTCTGTTTACCTGACTTTTGAATAGTCTATCAACTTAAAAGTGCAAAGTGTGTATTTATGCTAGACTGTTATTAATATGTTGTTGTTTGTTGTTTTGTTGTTTTGTGGGGTTTTACGTCCCAAAACCAGTTCTGATTATGAGAGACGCCGTAGTGGAGGGCTCCGGAAAATTCGACCACCTGGGGTTCTTTAACGTGCACTGACATCGCACAGCACACGGGCCTCAACATTTCGCCTCCATCGAAATGCAGCCGCCGCGGCCGGGATTCGATCCCGCGAGCCTCGGATCAGCAGCCGAGTACCTTAGCCACTAGACCACCGTGGCGGGGCAATGTTATTAATATGCGTGCAACTGTATAGTACAGTATAAACCTTCTTTTACTTAATATGTGTGCAACTGTATAGTACAGTTTAAAACGCAAATGTTTCCATGCAATAGAGGGGAAAAAACTACGTGGCTCAGTGGTAGAATGCTCGACTACCACGCAGAGAATTTGGGTTCGAATCCACGCAGAGGACGAATTAGAATACTCCTCGGTCCTGGTTATTTTTGTAAAATTTGCGCGATAGTGGTTACGGACAGCGGCGGCGGCAGCGGACAACTACGGCGCAAGGACTACTCTTGTTGTAATCTTATAATAGCTTACGCTGCAAAACACCGAGACCATCGCCGATATAGTTGCCACTTGCCAGCGCCTTGACGAACTCAAATCCGTGCGTTCGCAACCGGACACAACAGAGGCCACCCTTCCCGCCGATTCCTCCATGCGCGGGAGGAGCTCCAGTTCCTTGGCTTCGTACCAGCTTCACCACCCCTGCCTGCTTCCGGTGACGTTTTACGAGATGTTGTAAAGGAAGAGCTGGCGTCCATGACATGCTGTGTGTGCGGACCGCCCAAAAACTCATCCCCACCAACAGACACGAACATAGCCACAAGTTCCCCAGCCGTGGCTCCATCGATCCCTCTACAACCAACGCCAGTCCGCATCATCTCTATGACTGCCGGTGGTTCTGCTCACCCCAGTTATCAGCAGTAGCGCTCGTCTCGTGCTATATGCTATTACTACGGATATCGTGGTCATATACTGTGGTTTTGTCGCAAGCGCCATCAAGACGAGCGCAGCGGTTACGACGTGTACGAACGTGATGACTATTCTTCCGGGGCCTACCTCTCCACATTTCAAGATGCTGTGCTGCGAAAGGCGATGGTGCGAATCGTCTGCGACACGGACCTCTGGGTGTCGCTTCTTTTTAGTTTCTTCGAGTCTCACCCCCGTATTCATAAACGCACCTTCACTCAATGCTCTTCCTCGACTTCACCGAGTAGCGGCGCAGCGCCTTCCTCCTCTCAAGGAGCCGCTGGGTTTCAAGAACGCCACTCGAGCGCTGCTCCGCCAAGAGGCTGCTCGAGAAACGTTCCTTCACTTGAGTTACGAAAGACGCATCTGGTAGCGAGGGTATACAGCCCAGTACTACAATAAATACGAAAACTTTCGGTTGAAATGCTCGCCGACTATTTGAAAGTTATCACCTATTATTAAATACATGTTGTATTGGAAGTTATAAGTGAAATTTGAAACATTATCAGCTAGTTTCGACAGCAGGCGATGCTACGTTCGTCCAAGCCACGCCAAATCCGAATCCGCTGGGATAGCATGCCCGGACAGGTCCGGATGTGCAACTGTTGTTCGCGTGTTGTGCGCGCGCGCCAGATTTTATCTTGATGTTCCGTGGTGCCCTGTATATGCTGCTTGTTGTATCGTTGCGTCCTGCTTGCCCTGACAGACGGCGACATGAGCACGGACGACAGCATCACGCGCGACGGGGGTAAGGCGACCGCACGGAGGTTCGTTTACATGCGGAGAGCGCGAATTACTGTGTAATTTAGTGACGCGCGACAGATCGGTAATTGAAAACCGAAAAACCGACGTGTCCAAGTGCGCTAAGGACAGTGCCTGGGAGAAACGGATGTGGTGCATTTATACGGATGTGGGTGCAGTCTATGCACCCTGTCACCCCGGGGAACTTGGCAATTCGGTGGAATTCCACCATCGTCTCACGGAACGCGTCATCGGTGTCGGGAAGCTTCACGACGGCAGGGAACAATTGCTTCGCGATCACCTGCGGCACACGTTCGATGATGCGCTCACTGTCGGCTGAGACAAATTCACCAGGTCGCCCGCCACTACTTGAAATGTGCCTGCTCCATAAAAACGCAGCGCCATCAGATGTTGCATCATTGGTGGAAGAGGGTGGCCACGGTAGCTGCAGTTCTCCTCAAGTGGCAAGCAGTCAAGCAGCTTCTTCAGGTTGCACTTCGTGAAGCGATAGCGCGGCAGAAATTCGCTATCGGTGTAGTGCTCCATTGGATTTATCCGGTCCCTCAACCGTCGTCGTGGTATGCGTACCACTTTTCTATGTCGTCAAAGAGCTCGTCGACACGGAGCACATAGGCGACAAACGAAGCGTAATGGTACTTCAATCAACGAAAGGTTCAAGCTCTGGCCCTAGCTCGACTATCTCAAGTAAAACGCTCGATTTCCTCCAGTCGAGGAGCGCTTCGAGTGGAGGGCGATATGTGAATTGGAAAACGACCCTCAAGAAGCGTTTCGAGTGAAGGGTCGAGTCGAGGAGCGTTTATGAATACGGGGGTCAATGTTCCTCGAAGAGTCTCGGTAGGGGTTGGTTCGTGTGTCACATCGCTCTTCATGCCGAGTACCGACGACTGGCCCAGCCTTGGCGACGAGTTCTGTTCACAGCTGGGACTTCCCATTCCCTGCCTCAGGATGATTCCTCTATCAGGGACGCCTCGCGCCTCTACCAGATGGATCGCACAGGGCTGAAGCATAGGATAGATGACGATGGGGCTCGGGGCCGAGTGCCAACACTGGTGGTGGTCAT
>JABSTT010004269.1:0-20065 GCA_013339685.2 Hyalomma asiaticum | reverse complement strand
CTCTTGCTTTGCATCGTATCTGAACTGTTGCTCGGGTTGAAGCATATCGATAATTTTTTATCGCTGGCTCAATGTGTTCAAGGCATTCTATGGGCGGCGCCTATCAAGTTGTGGTTGCATGGATAATGACGCCTATTTTTTAGTTTTTTAGGTGCGGAGCACAGTTAGAGGCTGGGCTTGTCGGCACGTTATGCTGCTGTCGTCACGGTCGGCTCATCCTACAGGCACTGCAGTCAGACAGTGTAGGTATTTGTGGTTCGAAAGCTCCGGTTCAGCGCGATACCGGGCACCACCGCGTCAGCAGCAGCGGACCACCAGTACTTCTCTGGCACCGTGTGGCGAGAGAGAGCGAACCGTGTGGAGAGAGAGAGCGAGAGAGAGCTGAACTGGCAGCTTGCAAGGAGCGCGAACGCGCTCTCGCCCGCGAGAGACAACGCCGACGCAGGGCCAATAAAGCTGTACGTGCCCAGCAGGCAGCGGCCGCTCTGCAGCGCAAGCGTGCTGACCCTAGCCCCTGTTTATCGTTCAAACAAACAGTCTTCTGTCTCTCATTGCCTATTATCAGCGATGGACGTGTTCCAGTGGGAAACACCGGTCCATCACTGTGCGCTTGTCACCTCCCCAGGTTACACGCTAGTAGAGCTGCAATTTCAGTGGCACGTACGTTTAGCCATATGCTGAGCACAAGACACGCGCGCCGCTGCAAGCAGAGAAAAGAGACGTTAAGTGGCAAGAAGGCGATGATTATTTGTTTAGGCTCTTAGGAGTGAAATTCATTATGTTGTTTATTGTGATGATGCGAAGTAAGTGGCCTATATTTTCACTGATAACTGTGATTCTGCGTCTCCACAGGTTTGTTCGAGTATTATGCTAGAGAGGCTCCCTACGTTGGAAGTGGCCATATTTCTCACCGACCCCCGGCCCGTGCATACTGCGGTGTGGCAGGAGTCTGATGACTGTTTCCATGCCCACACTCTTGCCTCCGTTCCGCGAAAACTCCTAACTAACGTATTCCCCGGTGGGAATTAGTGACAGCCCCCTTTGTGAACCACATCGCAGAATTCCGTCGACTGTGCTTACCGGTAAGTGCGCCGGTGTGCAAAATGCACTGTTGTTACAGTGGTAACTCAAACTAATTGCGATAATGTAAAGTCTTTAGCAGGAAAAGAATGGACTGGTGAGATATCGACAGCTTGGGGAAATGGCCTGGTGTAACAGGGACAGCTCGGGAGAATGGACAGCTAGAAAAGTGATGGCTCGAAAAAGTAGACGGGCCTTAGTGAAAGCTGATCCCAAAGATGGCTAGGCATCACAGCGCTAGATAAAAAAAAATGTGGCTGATCCCTCTTTGAATAGGATCAATATAACACGGAAGTGAAATGTCTTCGCATAAATGTTCCTCTTACAGCGGGTGTCATGTAAGGTGATATGAGGCGCAGCTCTTGCTTTGCATCGTATCTGAACTGTTGCTCGGGTTGAAGCATATCGATTAATTTTTTATCGCTGGCTCAAAGTGTTCATAGGCATTCTATGGGGCGGGCGCATATCAAGTTGTGTTGCATAGATAATGGACGCCTAGTTTTTAGGTGCGGAGCAGTTAGAGGCTGGGCTTGTCGGCATGTTATGCTGCTGTCATCACGGTCGGCTCATCCTATAGGCACTGCAGTCAGACATTGTAGGCATTTGTGGTTTGAAAGCTCCGGTTCAGCGCGATACCGGGCGCCACCGCGTCAGCAGCACCAAACCACCAGGGCTTCTTTGGCACCGTGTGGCGAGAGACAGAGAGCCAAGCGAATGACGGGCCGTTGGCTCTGGCAAAGTTCTTGACGTTATTTCCACGATGAACGCTGAACTGGCAGTTTGCAAGGAGCGCAAACGCGCTCTCGCCCGCGAGAGACAACGCCGACGCAGGGCCAATAAAGCTGTACGTGCCAAGCAGGCAGCGGCCGCTCTGCAGCGCAAGCGTGCTGACCCTAGCCCCTGTTTATCGTTCAAACAAACAGTCTTCTGTCTATCATTGCCTATTAGCAGCGATGGACGTGTTCCAGTGGGAAACACCGGTCCATCACTGTGTGCTTGTCACCTCCCCAGGTTACACGCTAGTAGAGCTGAAATTTCAGTGGCACGTACGTTTAGCCATATGCTGAGCACAAGACACGCGCGCCGCTGCAAGCAGAGAAAAGAGACGTCAAGTGACAAGAATACGATGATTATTTGTTTAGGCTTTTAAGAGTGAGATCCATTATGTTGATTATTGTGATGATGTGAAGTAAGTGGCCTATATTTTCACTGGTAACTGTGATTCTGCGTCTCCACAGGTTAACTCGAGTATTATGCTAGAGAAGTTCCCTACGTTGGAAGTGGCCATATTTCTCACCGAACCCTGGCCCGTGCATACTGCGGTGTGGCAGGAGTCTCAGACTGTTTCCATGCCCACACTCTTGCCTCCATACCGCAAAAATTCCTAACGCATTCCCCGGTGGGAATTAGTGACAGACCCCTCTGTGAACCACATCGCAGAATTCCTTCGACTGTGCTTACCGGTAAGTGCCATGGTGTCAAAAATGCACTGGTGTTACTGTGGTAGCTCAAAAAGAAATTGCGATAATGTAAAGCTTTTACCAGGAAAAAAATGCACAGTTGAGATATCGACGGCTTGGGCAAATGGCCTGGTGTAACAGGGACAGCTCGGGAGAATGGACAGCTAGAAAAGTGATGGCTGGAAAAAGTAGACGCGCCTTACAGTGAAAGCTGCTCCCAAAAATGGCTAGGCATCACAGCGCTAAATAAAAAAATGTGGCTGATCCCTCTTTCAACAGAATCAATATAACACGAAAGTGAAATGTCTGCGCATAAATGTTTACTCTTACATCGAGGTGAACGTGCCCGTTCCTGTCGCTGTTTCCCTCGTACTATCCGTGTTTCGCCTCCATAAGTTCAAGGACTAACTCCTTGGGGTAACTGAAGTAGTTTACGTAATAACTGGACACAGCCAATCATAAATGACACGCGAGAAAGGTAACGACCTCATTTATATGCGCCATATTGAGTTGTCAACATCGTTACCGTGCTTGGGCGCCTAACGCAGCAGTGTTCGATTTGCCATCACGCTGGACGGGTGGTCGGCGCGCAAACGCTACACACGATGAAAGGTGACCACTGTACTGCGGCCGCACATACGCTCGAAGCTGCACGAACGCGGCTGTGTTCGTATCACGTTTCTTTTTTCAAAACCCGCGTTGCTGCGCACGCGTGCATCGAGACAGACTTTGGAACGCGCGTGGAATGCTGCCGCCATCCAGGAGAATCGAAGTAAAGCTGCAGTGATTCACTTCGACCCCCAGGGTGGCGGCACCATTCCAGGCAATATGCTGCATGTTAGCGCGCTGGGCAGTACGAAAGCGTCGAACAACTATAAGGCGTATTGGTAGAGCTCTGAGCACGTGCAGCGTTAGCGCAGTGGTAGAACACCTGCAACCTCTCGTCTTGGAGCTAGGGTCTGCGAGTTCAATTCCCAGTGCATGAAGAGAAGTTTTTCTTTGTTTTATTCTTACATGTTTATTTTACTGTAATGTATCGTTACGGCAGTGACGTATCGGGTGGTGGTAAACCGCGGTATAAAGCACTCTTGCGCTAAAATAAAAATAAAATGGAATGCTGCAAAAATAACTTGATAACTGTGCTGGTGTAGCGATGGTAGCTAAATAAAGAGAATAGTGCAGAAGTGACAGCTCGTAAAAAAACACTGAGTGTGCAGTGATATATCGATAGAAACAGGCTGGCGTAGAGGTGATAGCTCATTGAATTCACTGGTGTGGTATCGATAATTTTCAGAAGTTTGTTGATGTAAGAATGATGCTTTAAAAAATATGGGCGAGCGTTTCAGCGTAGCTCGGTGTATTTAGTAGCACAGCAGAAAGACAGATTGTTGGGCTAGTTGGTCTGAAATTATTCATGACCTTAGCGCTAAAATTAAGCTTGCACGAGAAACAAACACGACAGACGAGGAATAGGGCGTTAGTTGTTCCTCCGTGCTATATGCACCGCATAAGAGCGGCGAAAGATTTGTTATTCGTGCTGGAATTGGAAGCCGGACGCATGCGCTTCGAAGGGAGCTGTTTCAAGCACTAGACTGCATGCATCCGCGCTTACGAGGTATGAAAATATTTGACCCACACGGATGAGAAGCTGGAGGTCGTAGTATCGAATCCCGGAAACGGCGGCCGAATTTTCGTGTGCGTAAATGCAAAAAAAAATTAATAACACATCCATTACATATATTTGGACGCACACTAAAAACTCCAGGTGGTCAAAATCACTCCAGGGGCGCCTAGTATGGAGCTATTTCCTAATAGTCGCTGGTTTCGGCACGTAAAAGTGATCAGTTATTACGACGCCTTGTACGTTCTATCACTTCAAAAGAAAGAAAGAATGGAAGAAAGAAAGGAAGAAAGAGAGAGAGCAAGAAAGAACAGCTGTAGGTCGGCAGCGCATACACCAACCTTTCCCCCATTTCCTAGATTGGAGAAGGGTTGCAATTACTTTGTGCCATAAAATAATTGTGGACAAAATAAGTGAAATGAGGGATAAAGATGCGGCGTCGTGTTTGAAGACACCAGGAAATTTTTAGCGTGTCCAATTTTTCGGCGTGAGCAAAGGCGTAGCTGACACCGGATAGCATACAGCGTTGTTTGTCGCAGTCAAGTGGCGCCACGTATAGCTGAGAAACTGAAGAAGCGAACTCGTAACTTGTGTCCTCCGAAATTTTGGCAGCCACATCCTAAGCCTAGAGCCTCAATAGAGTGTGCCTCTCAGAAACGGTGTCCATCTGTTATGAACGTCATATTGTCGAAGCCTCATGATGAAAAAATAAGGCAACTACAACCGTAATTCAGTGACTTGGGGTCGGCCGAGCGCGCGACGACCACGCTAAAGATTCGACTACATACGCTCAGGGGGTCGGCCATGTTTCCGCATATGCTGTTCACACCCGGTATTCCGCTCTATGCAAACTGGATTGCTTATGGTGGAGTACCCGGCGTGCAAAGTATCCCTATTACTTCATCCTGCCTGGAGTGCTGTGCGATTCTCATTTAATGATGTGTTCGTTTGTCATAGCATGCATTCTTCGCCGTAGCATGCAAAAACAACCAAGTGCTGTCTCCCACGGCTTCTCATACGCCGTATCTTCGCAGGTCGACCTCACAGCCATGAACGGAAGTATCCAACAGCTACAGCTTCACTGGGTCGCCAAGCTGACTTGTGCTGGCTTGGCTGCCTGCATAGCAGACGCCATCACTTTCCCCCTACACCAAGGTCCGATTGCAGGTGACGACACGCGTGTACTACGTTTAAAAATACACTTAACTTCATCCGCTTGTTTTCTAAGGTAAAAAAAAAAAAAACGCCCATGACATTATACAAACCCAAGTGCGGGTATTTTTACAGGATAACTAGCCTTCATGAAATTCGATAGGCACGTTTTATTTCGCACACTGTTATTTATGTAATATTACGTGCTTATACCTATATTGAGGTCGTAATACTATGTCAGGGCACCGCATAAAGGGTAGCAATTATGAGACATTGTTTAATAAGAACAATATTGGCTAGCACAGCCCCTAGCGGCGAATCACGTGTGTGCGGTGTATACGTAGGCCAACCTCACTGGTGACGTGAACGCCATCTCACGATTCGCCGTGGTGCTGCCACCTTATGCTCATGTGCTCGGTTTATGCTCATGTAATGCAATGTTTGGTATTTCTTTTTCTTGCTCATAGGAAAACCGTTGAGTCGTAATTCTTCTGTCTCTAGAACAAAAGATGGAAGGAAAAAGGCACAATGTTACTCACGAATGCTTTTCCAGGCGCTTCTAGACGCACCGCAGCCGCTTGAATTATGCAATTTAGAATTTCTTTTCTAGCTAGAATAACAGACTAGCGCAAGATGTATCAACGTTTTCTTCACCCCTAACCAGAATGCCGAGCCGACACCACAAAAAAGAAAGAGAAATTCATCGTAACTATGTCTTTTGTTCGCGCTGGCATAATTATATTCTATTTTCTTCCATTTTCCCAGAGTCGTTAGTGAGCGGAAATTCCTTACGGTAGAAAGTGATCGAATTGATAAACAACATTTCTGAGGCTCTATTGTAACTTCGTTGCTGTATTTGTTTTCATTTACTTGCTATTTGTGTTTACCGCACTGCTTGGACAACCAGTATGGAGTATTGAATGAAGCACATGTAATTACATTCCTGCGACCTTTGTATAGTTGACGTGAACGTCGTAAGTTCCGCTAACGTTACTGGGCCTGTGCGTGTCTTCGGCGACGCAGTATTGCTGAAATGATATAATAGTCCTCAAAGCAAAAGTCGTGGCTGACTTTTCTTTTGAAGGCTACTGAAACAGCATAGCAGCGCGAAAACCTCAAGGGTCAACGACAGCCATAGAGGGAAATACGTGCTTCAGTGCGTCACCAGTCCCGAGCTAATATCCCTGTCACACGAGGCAACTTAAGTGCACTTTGAGAGAGGGCACTTCGCCGCTAGTGCCATTCGCACGCTGTCACACGGGAACGTCTAGTGACACTCGCTGAAAAGTGCACTTGCAGGCGAGTGCGTTCGCCGAACACACTTCGCGGGCTTCGAGGCGACGGAGTGTGTAGCCTCGGTAGCAGTGCCTTGCAACAAATACGCTAATGCATGACGCGGCGCGGTAGTATTTTTAAAACACTGTTTTCGTTATTCGAAATGTTGCGTGTGTATTAAAACCAATCATATTTCAACGAAAAAAACCTTGCTATTTTTACCCTCGGGCAGTTTGCGGCCACGACCGCTAGGGGAATGAGCACTTCCAAAGCACACTTCTCTTTTCTCGTGTAGTAGCGCGTGAGCTTAAGTGCACTCTGTGCACGCAAGTGCACTCGCTCAAAGTGCACTCAAGTTGCTTCGTGTGACAGGGGTATAAGGGACACGGTAGGCGATCACCGGGAAACATTCCAAGAACCGGCGTATCGGTTTCCCTGAAATGACCCCACGAAAGCTTGGACAATTAAGTTTTAGGTCGCTTCGGCGCTCTAGCAAACGCCAGCTGAGATTCAAAGACCGAGTCAGCGCCAAGGGCAATAAAACAAGACGTATAAATAAATATATTCGCATTGAACAGGCAGCTACAAAAGGTGCACTGGCATGGCTCTTCAAATGTCATAGATGGGCTACAACATAACGCACAACCAACACTAATGTACCAACTCATGCTTTACGGGGGAGAATGAACACAAAAATAGTTCTGAGCCACCAGCGCCACCCGAAGTGTCTCTCAACATGAAGCTTGCAGGTCGATATCGTCCCGGTTGTTCCGGGGAAAAGCGTCGTGAACATTTCTTTCTCTGTGTCACAGACGACTAAGACTGCTGCTCGCAGCCCGTGGTCGACTCCTTAGTCTTCGACGGGTTCTAGAGACATTTCGGCACGCGTCACGTGATCTCAGCACGTGCAAAACTGAGAGAACACAATCGATTCAACTTGGTTTCAAGTGGTACCTTTCTCTCTTCGGAGGCGGCTCCTTCACCCTCCACATGTCGCGGCGAACATAGGCGCGTTCTGTTCGCTTCCATCTCTGCGTTTGTTTCGCGCGCTCAACAGATAGGATGGGATGACTCACAATTGCTCTCTAACAAATTCCGCGATTCGCTAGATTAGTGCCGCGTACGTTTCAGCCACCTCTACAGGTGTTGAGGCTTTCGCTCCGCAGCCATTTTTTTTAGGGGCAAAGCTCCTTAAGGTTTGGGTCTGTCCGTCCGTTGTAGTAGCGCGTTACCTACTAGGAACGCACTACTAGGAGGGCGCGTGTGGGAGGCGCGCCGAAAAAGTGAGAGCGAAAGGCGCGCGTTGTCTATGGAACACTCTTCGATGCACGCGCTACCAGCTCGCAAGGGAGACGCGCCCTCACCCGCGAGAGACAAGCTTGACGCAGGCAGCGTCTTCTAGCGAGTTTCTTGATTGAAAAATACCGACTGCTCGTGCTGGAGAACCGTTCACCTGCCACCCATACTATATATACGCACTGGATCTTGACTTGCAATGAAGTGCCGGTGGGAGATTTCACTTGTGCGTAGTTGACCATAAGGATTCGTAGCATGCGCGTTAACTAAATTAATCCGGAACTCGGCACGATCTACGATGAACCTCCGGAGCTTCGCCCACTCATCATCATGCACTCCGTGGATATGCTGCGAATTTTTTCTTTTTTTTGTTCGGTTGTTTTCGGCATCGACACTATTCCGATGCCGGGTCTTCGACGTAGTGGGCAGCATGTTTGACAAAGTGCGTCACGGAAATATCCGAGGTCTTTGAGAGAGGGCACTTCGCCGCTAGTGCCATTCGCACGCTGTCACACGGGAACGTCTAGTGACACTCGCTGAAAAGTGCACTTGCAGGCGAGTGCGTTCGCCGAACTCACTTCGCGGGCTTCGAGGCGACGGAGTGTGTAGCCTCGGTAGCAGTGCCTTGCAAACAAATACGCTAATGCATGACGCGGCGCGAGTAGTATTTTTAAAACACTGTTTTCGTTATTCGAAATGTTGCTGTGTATTAAAACCAGTCATATTTCAACGAAAAAAACCTTGCTATTCTTACCCTCGGGCAGTTTGCGGCCACGACCGCTAGGGGAATGAGCACTTCCAAAGCACACTTCTCTTTCTCGTGTAGTAGCGCGTGAGCGTAAGTGCACTCTGTGCCGTAATTGCACTCGCTCAAAGTGCACTCAAGTTGCCTCGTGTGACAGGGGGATAAGGGACACGGTAGGCGATCCCGCGGAAACAAGTCCAAGAACCGGCGTATCGGTTCCCTGAAATGACCCCCACGAAAGCTTGGACAATTAAGTTTTAGGTCGCTTCGGCGCTCTAGCGACCAGCTGAGATTCAAAGACCGAGTCAGCGCCAAGGGTCGATATAAACCAAGACGTATAACTAAATATATTCGCATTGAACAGGCCGCTACAAAAAGGTGCACTGGCATGGCTCTTCAAAATGTCATAGATGGGCTACACATAACGCACAACCAACACTTAAGTTACCAACTCATGCTTTACGGGGTGAGAATGAAACACAAAATAGTTCTAGCCACCAGCGCCACCCGAAGTGTCTCTCAACATGAAGCTTGCAGGTCGATATCGTCCCGGTTGTTCCGGGGAAAAGCGTCGTTGAACATTTCTTTCTCTGTGTCACAGACGACTAAGACTGCTGCTCGCAGCCCGTGGTCGACTCCTTAGTCTTCGACGGGTTCTAGAGACATTTCGGCACGCGTCACGTGATCTCAGCACGTGCAAAACTGAGAGAACACAATCGATTCAACTTGGTTCAAGTGGTACCTTTCTCTCTTCGGAGGCGGCTCCTTCACCCTCCACATGTCGCGGCGAACATAGGCGCGTTCTGTTCGCTTCCATCTCTGCGTTTGTTTCGCGCGCTCAACAGATAGGATGGGATGACTCACAATTGCTCTCTACAGGTGTTGAGGCTTTCGCTCCGCAGCCATTTTTTTTAGGGGCAAAGCTCCTTAAGGTTTGGGTCTGTCCGTCCGTTGTAGTAGCGCGTTACCTACTAGGAACGCACTACTAGGAGGGCGCGTGTGGGAGGCGCGCCGAAAAAGTGAGAGCGAAAGGCGCGCGTTGACTATGGAAACACTCTTCGATGCACGCGCTACCAGCTCGCAAGGGAGAACGCGCCCTCACCCGCGAGAGACAAGCTTGACGCAGGCAGCGTCTTCTAGCGAGTTTCTTGATTGAAAAATACCGACTGCTCGTGCTGGAGAACCGTTCACCTGCCACCCATACATATATATACGCACTGGATCTTGACTTGCAATGAAGTGCCGGTGGGAGATTTCACTTGTGCGTAGTTGACCATAAGGATTCGTAGCATGCGCGTTAACTAAATTAATCCGGAACTCGGCACGATCTACGATGAACCTCCGGAGCTTCGCCCACTCATCATCATGCACTCCGTGGATATGCTGCGAATTTTTTCTTTTTTTTTTGTTCGGTTGTTTTCGGCATCGACACTATTCCGATGCCGGGCTCTTCGACGTAGTGGGCAGCATGTTGTGACAAAGTGCGTCACAGAAATATCCGAGGTCTTTGAGATGGCTCATGCTGGGACGGGCATTAACACGCCATCGATTACACTGACCAGGCATGCGCTAAGGTTTTTAGAGCGTTGGTGATCAATACCACATCGATATCACATTGCGCCATTCTTGCCTAGCGTTAATGTTCGTTCTCCCTTCCCTGCTGGCGCTTCGTATATATGCATATGCCTTGTATCGTCGGTCGAATAAAAAGCTTAAAGGTGTTGCTATTTTCAGTCTATCATCGTGCCTTTAAGCTTTTACGTTGTTACGTGATTCGCATTGAGCCAAATAGCCCTGCAGGCGGCAATTTTGGAACTATTGCAAAAAAAAACTTCCAGTAGAGCGTACACAGTTCATATCCCAAGCGTACCTTATTATTCGGACGTCCAACAATCGGTAAAAAAATAAAAAGAAAAGCATTGACGTTGGTTTTCGATGAAATATTGAGCCTGGCTCAAAAGTAGCTTCTCTTGTCTTTCCCTGTAGAATCGAGGCAAGGGCTGTACTGGCTACACCAGGTCGACCCTCAAGTTTAGCGGCATGCTAAGCACAGTGATTACCATTGCGCGTCAAGAAGGAGTCGCCCGGCTATACGGAGGCATCGGTCTAGACCTCCAGAGACAGTTCTCCTTCGCAACTATGCCCATCGGTATCTACGACAGCGTCAAAGAATCGTAGAGCATGGCCATTGTCGGTAAGTGCAATCGATGCCTATCTTATTGCGGTTTTTTATGTGCTCTGTGACAAGGAAGGAGGAACAACGAAGCTGATCGCTGATTTATAAGTTGGAAGCCAGTCCTCGACTTCATCCCTCATTTCGTTCTTGTCAAAGCACGCTTTGTAATACATAATGGATCAGTGCCAAGCCAGCTAGCCCTGCTGAAACCTTGTTACCATGCATGTCTGTTGCTTTGCACTTGTTTGCCTGTGGTTGATCACTTACCTCACCCAAGAGCACGGAGCAACAAATGCAAAGCGTGTGCATACGCTGTGATGAGAATTTCTTGATACCCATGACCACCACCACTGACCTCTGCCCCACGTGGGGCAGTTCAGTGTCATCTACGTCACTTCTGTTGAAGCTGCTAAATAGTGATGTGAGGTACGGCGAACGTAAATCCTGGAACAAATTAGCACTCGCAAAGTACACGCTTAGCCGATTAAAGCAATCGATATGTGCCCTTAGTGACGTGGCACGCAGGTGTGGAACAATCCGCAGCACCATGGACACATCGACCTCATTAGCGTCATATACGTATACATGTGGACTTTTAGGATGGGCGCACTGTTGGCGAGTCCAAAGCAGGACAGCAGAAAATGCGACTCAGGGAAAGGCGTACATATGCACATATCGTAGCTCAATTTGCCACTTTGAAGAAAAGATAATATGCGCACAAAGCCATGTATTAATTGAACTCCTGTCTGCACGTCATTGTCTGAGTGCCTGCTAGACGGTCCTCCCTGACAGGACAGGACGTCCGCATCCAGGCCGCCATCACCACGGGTGCGATGGCCGTCACCATGGCGCAGTGCACTGATGTGTTCAAGGCGCACTTGCAGGCGCACTCAGGTACGGTGCCCCGACGGTACCACAACTCGTTCTAGGCAGACCGCACCACAGGACGAGAAGGGGGAGTCCGAGGGCTCTACAAGGGTAACTGATCGTCGCCGACTTCACTACTTCGCAAAGACGATGCCACAGTTCTACTTATAGATGCGCCTTCGTCAGTAGATCGACGAGGGCTCCGCGTATGTTATGGCTTGGGTTAACGACTGTGAATATGGATCAGCTTGCGAGGAATAGCAATGTAAAAATCTGTGCTCGGTATTTACCTTCATCATTAATATTTTCACAGTCAAGTAGTTAAGGGCTGCTAGACTTGAGACGCGTAAGGCTGATGCTCTACACTGTCTTCTTTTAGTTCTCTTGGCGATAGCTAAAACCTCGTTTTTGCTATGATCTGAAGTTTACTGTGATATGAGTAAGCTCTAACAAATTATATATGTAAGTTACCCTTATATCTCTTCGAACTAAAGCAGTACCCGAGAGGCCCTCATACGTATGTCACATCAAGACAAACCAAAGCACTGTAGTTGTGGCCCTCGAGGTAAGAGATACTGTGGTAAAAGAATGAGGCGGCTCTATATTGGATATTTTGGCTACATTGTGAAGTGCACAAATATTTATCTGGCTATGCTTCGCACCCTGCTGCACTTTTCGAAGATAATCAGAAATCAGTGCCATTCCATTGATGAGGTTTCTCTGAACGTGTCACTAAAATATAACTGCTCTGCACGCACTAGGGAATTTGCAGTATGGTTCAAAATACATCTATAAACCATGAGCTCTTCTCTGCACAAATTGCGTGACTGGGTGCATCGGCTACTTCTCACGAAACAGGATCAGCGTTGGCTGATTTCGTCATGGCGAAAACATCCTGAGAAGTACTTTGTTCGTTTCGCGTGCAGCGATTATAGAAAATGTATTTAGGAACAACGAAAAAGTAAAGCTACACGCAATGGCTGCTCCTTGTTACATAAATAGTCCACAGAAATGTCGGTAATTCTCAGATCCGCCGCATACCTAACTACAAATTGATTTGGTTTGCATGAAATACATGACCTGAAAGCTTGTAATAGGGGCAGCAGGTTCATCAGGTTGTTGTAAGACAACTTTTATCCATCGTTTCATTGTCTACTTTTTGGCAATACATAAAGTTGATTGCTGGATTTATTGATTGAAAGGCTGTATTTATGCATTGCAGCATTTGGCTCACATGTTCCTACAAAACTTCACTGATCGGAACTGTTTTCCTGACTATGCTCAAGGAGTGTTCCAGTGCCTCTTTAAGCAACAATTCAGAGGGCGAACAGAGATAAGTCAGTAGACCACTTGGTGATTGTGGACCACCTGATTGACGAGTCAGATTCTTGTGGAATTAAGAGAAAACAGAAGATACCGCGCACAATGAAGATGTGACGTCAATGTCTCTCTGTCTGTTGCCTTCTTTTCTTTTTTGTCCTCCTTCAGGCATGCTTCTCAACATCGCTCGCAACCGCATCGTGAACAGGCCGTGTTCTCCCGGGGCTTGCTTGGGGACAACATGGCGTGCCATTTTGTCGCCGCCTTCGCAGCTGGTTTCTGCGCCACCCTGGTGGCCTCGCCTGTGAACGTGGTCAAGACGCCATAGATGAACGCCAGATCCGGTCTCTACTCCGGCGCCTTGGAGTGCGCCCTGCGCATGTTCCAGGAGGGCGGTTTCATGGCTTTATGAAATGGGTCAGTTACCGCAGAATGCGAGTTCCCGAACTCATGAAATATACGTAATTCAGGATTCAGGATACGTTAATTCAGGACATGAATATACAGGAAGGTTTGACGTGAACAAGAAGATTTGCAAAACCTTTTATTAAGGCACGTAGAATTTCGCCTGTGCATATCAGAGGCCCTACATGATTCTGCTACGTACAAAAGAAAATTATGGAAAGGTGGAGAACACCGAAGGCCCGACTAGAGCGGAGAGGAAAGAGCACGACAAATATTCCTTACAGACCACCGGAGGTTATTTGACGTTCTTTCCACAACAAGTACAGAGCGCCTTTCGATTTAGAAGATTATGGCACGAATAGCACGTAATCAAATCAGATAACGAGAGAGGGAGATAGGGGGAGCAAACACTAGGTAAAGACAAGGGATAATCTGAACATCTCTGTGGTTAGCTATCCTAACATCGGAAAAAGAAAAAGGCCATAGTAGAGGCGATTAGCTGTAGAAAAATTTACATACGGCAGTAAGTGGGAACACACACATCACGGAGACGCGCTAGCGCTTCAAAATCATTCATGAAGTCCAGTGGACATTGGGAAGAAAACTACAGATTTTCATAGCCTCGTACACTTGAGGTCTAGCCATCATAGAATCCATTCCTCTGGCCGTGGTGTTCCATCAAGACAGCGTCCAGAGCACATCACTGAGTTTCGAACGACGGAAAGAGGTTGTTTAGACGTTTTGCACTGTCGGAAAAGTTTCCTTTACGAGCGTAGCTCCTTTCCTCAAGTGGGAAAGTGTCAATATAAGTAAATCTGAAAGCCACTAATTAAGGTGTCTTACAGCTCTTCAGCCTTAAAGCAAAGCTGCTCGAAGGTGTAGCTCATTTCCAGCACGAACGTTTCTTTCCTCTTTCCCCCAACCTCCCACGTGGAAACAATGATTCCTACTTTTTCATGCAAGTTCACTCCTTCGTTCGTCCGGCTAGGTTCCTGGTACATCTACATCTTCATCACGTACGAAGAGCTGAAGCGACTGCTCCACTACATGAACAGCGCCGGGCCCTCGCCTAGCTGCCTGATCGTGGGACAGGACAAGATCCACCTCTCCAGATACTCCGTCCTCGTCGTGCTTAGCGCCGCTATCATCCTTTAACTTTGTACATGACTTCACATAATTTTCGCATCACATACATCATGCATTTATGCGGGATAGGCAGGCATATTTCGCCAGTAGGCTGGTATGCATTCAAAACAAGTGGCACTGGCGATTCTCTCGCTGGACTTATCAGAACACTGCGCCCTCAAGCCAAATTATTGTAAATTAGGAATCATCGCAGCGTTTCCATGGGGCAGTTGGTAGAGCACAGACAGCAAGGTTTCTGCGTTAATTTGTGGCAAAAGCGCATGGACAGCCCCTGCTCACTGTACAAGGACGATTTATCTAAAAATCAACATACTGTCTGTAGATTGTCGACGGACTAGCAGAAATGCAGGAACTCTTTTGAGTTACGTCTGTAGATTACATTTAATAGCTGCTATTCCACACCCTGAAGCACGTGACTTCATGAGCTTAGCGTAACGTCTTTATCCTAATTACCTATGCAGGACGTGTACAAATACTCTACTGCTGCATGATAAGTCAAAAGTGCCTGTAGGCAGAGTGCGTTGATTTTCACGGAGACCACGCTCGAAAGTAACCTGAGCTGAGCTAAGCACTCTGTGGAAATACGGAGAAGGACGATGCAACATTGCGATGGCGATTGCGAAGGGTAGAGGAAAGAATAGACTATTTAAAGCAACCCGTGAGACAGTGAGTTCAGGAACCCATGGATCAAGGATATTCCTCAATTTAGAAAAGGGCATTGTTACTATGTATGGTGAGGAGGTGGGACCAGGAGCCAAAAGTAACAGCATCTTTAAACATTTTCTAGTTGGCGCGAGTGAGCAAAGGACAGAAAACCTGCCAACCGCGTGTGCTAGGCAAACGCTTCGCTGCTTACTCTCTAAACGCAAGACGTTACATTTAGCACAGCGAAATGCAAACTGCAGGATAAGAATTACATAGGAATCCGTATAAAAAAACACTGTCAAATTCTCAGTGCACAAACTTATGGAGGCTTATGGAAGCACAAATTTATGGCTTGGGTTCAGTACTCGTAGTATTCGTACATGATGATTTCATCAAACAAGTTTTGAAAATTCGAGGCAGTTTGTTTTTTTCATATCCTTCAAATATTTACTGAAACCGCCTCCATAAACATTGCTTGCGAATTGTAACGGAAACGTATCAGATGGAGAAATCAGAAGAAAGAAACAAATACGGGTGCGAAATCATTGAACTCGCAAGTTCGCAACTCTACAAATGTGGTTGAGTAGGCCTGTCACCCTTAAATGACATATTCATCAACTTAAAGTAATCTACGTAAATTCTAATGGAAGTACAAGAACACGCGCTGGAGATTGCGCAGTAAATTGAAGTGAAGATCAAGCTTGCAGTGTCATACTACGGTCTCATGATCTCCTTGCTCTCATTTGATGAACGAGAAAATTATTCATTGGAAAAGAAGCGTAACATAAACAGCGGCTGCGTGAACGAATAGCGGGTGAAATACACTAAGTCCACGTTTAACGTAGAATTCTCGGTTTGCCTTAAAACGCGCAACTGCCAGCACTTTTCGTATCATCTTGCCTGAAATGAGGTCCCATGTAGGCTCCATCATTCGAATTATCTTAATGAACACAAATATCAACTCTACTAGGTTGCTTATCGAAGTTGTGACTGTTCGTTCCATCGAGGATTTCGTAACTCGAGATGACGACGTCGATCGTAATGCCCTCACCACGACCACGTCTTCGGAAATAGGTTCATATGCATAAAACGCTGTAATAAATGCATATGTTTTGTATATTGGTTGCGTCCTTCTCTTTCCCTTGCTTCTTCCATGATAATATGGTTGATAAAAATTATGCCCAAGATGCCTCAAAAAGGTAAGACTATAGTCTTGGATATTTCGTGAAATTTTGACTAGAACAGAAATCGTAATCAATGCGTTTTCCTGTATCGTAGAGCTTTCCTCTACTTATTTTGTGCTTTCCTGAATGATAATACGGTTCATAAAATTTTACCCAAAATGCCTCCAAAGGTAAGACTTATAGTCTTGGGTTTTTTGTGAAATTTTGACTCGGACAGAAATCGCAAAAAATGCGTTTTCCCGTATCGTAGAGCATTACTCTACTTATTTCCTGCCTTCCTGACTGATAATACGGCTCATAAAATTTTGCCCAATGTGCCTCAATAGGTAAGACTATAGTCTTGGTTTTTTTGTGAAATTTTGACTCGAACAATGCGTTTTCCCGTATTGTAGGGGATTCCTCTACTTATTTAGTGCCTTCCTGAGTGATAATACGGTTGATAAAATTTTGCCCAATGTACCTCAAAAGGTAAGACTATAGTCTTGGGCTTTTTGTGAAATTTTGACTCGAACAAAAGTCGCAATAAATGCGTTTTCCCGTATCGTAGAGCATTGCTCTACTTATTTCCTGCCTTCCTGAGTGATAATACAGATGATAAAGTTTTGCCCAAAGTGCCCCAAAGGTAAGACTATAGTCTTGGTTTTTTTGTGAAATTTTGACTCGAACAGAAGTCGCAATAAATGCGTTTTCACGTATCGTAGAGCATTAATCTACTTATTTAGTGCCTTCCTGAGTGATAATACGGGTGATAAAATTTTGCCCAAAGTGGCTCAAAAGGTGAGACTATAGTCTTGGGATTTTTGTGAAATTTCGACTCGAACAGAAGTCGCAATAAATGCATTTTTCCGTATCGTAGAACATTCCTCTACTTATTTCGTGCCTTCCTACTTATTTCGTGCCTTCCTGATAAGGGAAATCGCAAAAAATGCGTTTTCCCGTATCGTAGAGCATTCCTCTACTTATTTAGTGCCTTCCTGAGTGATAATAGGGTTGATAAAATTTTGCTCAAAGTGCCTCAAAAGGTAAGACTATAGTCCTGGTTCATTTGTGAAATTTTGACTCGAACAGAAATCGCAAAAGAATGCGTTTTCCCGTATCGTAGAGCATTCCTCTACTTATTTTGTGCCTGCCTGAATGATAATACGGTTGATAAAATTTTGCCCAAAATGCCTCCAAAGGTAAGACTATAGTCCTGGGTTTCTTGTGAAATTATGACTCGAACAGAAATCGGAATAATGCGTTTTCCGATATCGCAGAGCATTCCTCTACTTATTTCGTGCCCTCCTGAATGAGAATACGGTTAATGAAAATTTTGCCCAAAGTGCCTCAAAAGGTAAGACTATAGTCTTGGGTTTTTTGTGAAATTTCGACTCGAACAGAAATCGCAATCAATGCGTTTTCCTGTATCGTAGAGCATTCCTCTACTTATTTAGTGCCTTGCTCAATGATTATACGGTTCATAAATTTTTGCCCAAAATGCGTCAAAAGATAAGACTATAGATTTGGATATTTCGTGAAATTTTGACTCGAACAGAAATCGCAATCAATGCGTTTTCCCGTATCGTAGAGCATTCTTCTCCTTATTGCACGCCTTCTTGCATAATAATATGGTTGATAAAAATTATGCCAATGTTGCCTCAAAAAGGTAAGAATATAGTCTTGGATATTTCGTGAAATTTTGACTCGAACAGAAATCGCAATTAAGGAGTTTTCCTGTATCGCAGAGCATTCCGCTACTTATTTAGTGCCTTCCTGAGTGATAATACCGTAGATAAAATTTTGCCCAAAGTTGCCTCAAAAAGGTAAGACTATAGTCTTGGATATTTCGTGAAATTTTGACTCGAACAGAAATCGCAATAATGAGTTTTCCTGTATCGTATAGCATACCGGTACTTATTTACTGCCTACCTGAGTGATAATACCGTTGATAAAATTTTGTCCAAAGTGCCTCAAAAGTAAGACTATAGTCTTGGGAATTTTGGGAAATTTTGATTCCAACAGAAGTCGCAATAAATGCGTTTTCCCGTATCGTAGAGCATTCCTCTACTTATTTCGTGCCTTCCTGAGTTGTAATACGGTTGATAAAATTTTGCCCAAAGTGCCTCAAAAGGTAAGACTATAGTCTTGGTTCATTTGTGAAATTTTGACTCGAACAGAAGTCGCAATAAATGCGTTTTCCCGTATCGTAGAGCATTCCTCTACTTATTTCGTGCCTTCCTGAGTGATAACATGGTAGATAAAATTTTGCCCAATGTGCCTCAAAAGGTAAGACTATAGTCTTGGGTTTTTTGTGAAATTTTTACTCGAGCAGAAATCGCAAAAAATGCGTCTTCCCGTATCTTAGAGCATTCCTCTACATATTTAGTGCCTTCCTGAGTGATAATACGGTTGATAAAATTTTGCCCAAAGTGCAGTCCAAAGTCCCTTTTGAGGCACTATGGGCAAAATTTTATCAACCGTATTATCACTCAGGAAGGCACTAAGTAGAGGAATACTCAACGATACGGGAAAACGCATCTTTTGCGATTTCTGTTCGAGTCAAAATTTCACAAAAAACCCAAGACTATAGTCTTACCTTTTGAGGCATTTGGGCAAAATTTTATCAACGGTATTATCACTCAGGAAAGCACAAAATAAGTAGAGGAAAGCTCTACGATGCGGGAAAACGCATTTTTGCGATTTCTGTTCGAGTCAAAATTTCACAAAAAACCCAAGACTATAGTCTTACCTTTTGAGGCATTTTGGGCAAAATTTTATCAACCGTATTATCACTCAGGAAGGCACGAAATAAGTAGAGGAATGCTCTACGATATGGGAAAATGCATTTATTGCGATTTCTGTTCGAGTCAAAATTTCACACAAAACCCAGACTATAGTCTTACCTTTTGAGGCATTTTGGGCAAAATTTTACCAACGGTATTATCACTCAGGAAAGCACAAATAAGTAGAGGAAAGCTCTACGATGCGGGAAAACGCATTTTTGCGATTTCTGTTCGAGTCAAAACTTTTACAAAAAACCCAAGAATATAGTCTTACCTTTTGAGGCATTTTGGGCAAACTTTTATCAACCGTATTATCACTCAGGAAGGCAAGAAATAAGTAGAGGAATGCTCTACGATATGGGAAAACGCATTTATTGCGATTTCTGTTCGAGTCAAAATTTCACAAAAGGACCCAAGACTATAGTCTTACCTTTTGAGGCATTTTGGGCAAAATTTTATCAACCGTATTATCACTCAGGAAGGCACTAAGTAGAGGAATACTCAACGATACGGGAAAACGCATTTTTTGCGATTTCTGTTCAAATCAAAATTTCACAAAAAACCCAAGACTATAGTCTTACCTTTTGAGGCATTTTGGGCAAAATTTTATCAACGGTATTATCACTCAGGAAAGCAACAAATAAGTAGAGGAAAGCTCTACGATGCGGGAAAACGCATTATTGCGATTTCTGTTCGAGTCAAAATTTCACAAAAAACCCAAGACTATAGTCTTACCTTTTGAGGCATTTTGGGCAAAATTTTATCAAACGTATTATCACTCAGGAAGGCACGAAATAAGTAGAGGAATGCTCTACGATGGGAAAACGCATTTATTGCGATTTCTGTTCGAGTCAAAATTTCACAAAAAACCCAAGGACTATAGTCCTTACCTTTTGAGGCACTTTGGGCAAAATTTTATCAACCGTATTAT
>JABSTT010004268.1:0-23710 GCA_013339685.2 Hyalomma asiaticum | reverse complement strand
AACGAAGTGATTAAGATACTGCAATGTTTGTTCAGCTGTCCCTTCGTTCAACCTTTCCAGAATTTCCAGTTCTGCTTTTCTGCAATGACTGCATACTAAGAGAACACTTAGTTGCGAGTCGCCAGGGGCAGTACTTTAGTCTGTAGAACCGTTAATGCGCTTCAACATACTGTCTGTCGTTGTAGCTGTATGTGCTTGTGATCGTTTGATATGTCGCAGGCTTCCTGAGGTCCCTACTGAAGCGTTCCATGCGCATTCCAATAATTCAATATGTATCTATAGGATGGCCATATACACCACCCATATTTGCCGTACATTTGCCGTATAGTTCCACATGAGTCTTACGAAAGCACGTGAAATTATCGGAACGGTCATATGAAGCATTTTAGTAGAGGTCGCCTAGAAGGTCGAAACGTTTTGCCGACAACATGAACCAGCACTAACTCCCATATAAGCGCTGATTCCATCAAAGGACCAGCGATAGTGCTTCGAACCCGGTGTAACCCGGCGTCACTATTGCGGACACGTCACGGCAACCACCTTTCTCATAAGAACAAATAAAGGCACCGGGCGGTGCTTCCCGCTGCAGGGTACCGCACTGCGGGAATGCTCGTAGCTTAGTGGCAGAAAGTGTGGTATCCTCTCGAACCAGCTCAGTTCAGTTCAGTTCAATGCCTTTATTCTTTGAGGAATCAGGAGGGCGGCGAGGACTAAACGCTTGCGAGCCTGACAAAGGTCCCCGCCCCCGCATACACTTCAGACAACGTTTAGCAGTCAGGCTGAAGCGGTACTCAAACAAAGAAACCCACTCTTAACTGAACATATGAAATATGCACTTACACAATATGTACATATTTATATAACGTTCACAGCTACATCACGAAAACATCCTATAAATAAACGAAATATGCCTCGGCCTCCCGAGCGTCACATTCACTCGCGTTCCATCACACGAATGACATATCAGCCGCGTTTATGGCGGATACGGGCGCTTCCAAAAACGTATATTTCCAGCATCTCGCATGGCGTCACCGCCTTACTACAAGAAAGCAGTCGCTGTTAACGTAGCTGTGTTAAAGCATGATTTCTTTTATATATTTCGCAGCATTTCTCGAGCGCTGAATGATTATTACGATTTACTCCAGCCCCGGCAAAAGCACTATAAAGTAGTATGTTAAAAAAGAAAAACAACCGGCCGATAACAACCCTTTAGCAGCACTAGAATCCACAACCTTTTGATTATGGTTGCAAAATACTCCGTGGAATGAGGAAATGAGCATTGACACAGGAGTGTGTAATTGCAAGTTTTGCGGAACTAAAACCTCGTTCCTTTTCTTTACGCAGAGAGTGCATTGTTCCCAGAATTGTTTCTCACTTTCCTCAAAAAATATTTTGGCACAGAAGATATCATCATCATATATGTCTACGTACGTCCACTGCCGGGCAAATGCCTCTGCCACGGATCTACAACTACCCAGGTCCTTTGCTAACTGTGACGACTTTATCCCTGCAGATTCTTGATTTCCTCTGCACACCTAACTTTCTACCGTCCTCTGGCACGCTTGCCTTCTCTATAAATCCACTGTGTTACTTTCAATGAACAACGGCTTGATCTTGCTTACACAAGATACAAGGAGCGTCAAAGAACGTTGATTGATTTCTGGTTGATTGATTGATTTAAGAAATTTCGACCACCTGGGGATCATTAACCTACACTGACATCGCGCAGTACACGGGCCTCAACATTTCGCCTCCATCGGAATGCCGCCGCCGCGGCCGGGATTCGTTTCCCGCGCCATTCGGATCAGAAGGCGAGTGCCATAACCGCTAAACCAACGCGGCGGGGTAACGTCAACAGAGCGTGCCTGAGTGTCGACTGCATTGAGGGCGCAGGTGCTCGCGAGAGACACACCATGCGGTGCATTGTCCAATGGGTTTGGCCCCTCTTTATGAGCTACGCTTATTTTCTACGCATTTATGCGAAGTAGCCACAGAAGATAATCACAGTTCTGAATATCCAATGCCGCTAGTATTTTGATGTATTGGCGCTGGTATTTTTCTTCCAAATGTTAACACGACCGCGTCTTGCCGATGTAAAACGGTTGCCCTGATGGCTTTAGTCTGGCGCCGGAATTGTCCGAGAACGCTTATACAGCTAGGCGTGACATATCCGGGGCCTGCGGCCTCAGGTTAGAGGAAATGTCTTCCGGCTGAGCTAAAGTTCGCGGAATATACCCAGCCATCGCGGCCCTATTTTGAGTGGAGTGAAACGCGTGGAACTGTAATGAAACTTTACACTGTTGAACAGTCAAGAACAACAAGTATTCTAAATTAATTATGAGTGCTATAGTGTTTTCTGTTTCAGAATCAGTTTGTGGTTGTGGCGAGCAAGGCCGAAGGTATTGAGTTTCTTGCCATTTTATTGATTGTGGCGTAGCTGACAATGAAACTGCAGTAAGTGTTGCCTGTATCGCCGATAGATGTGGAATGCACTGTGCAAGGACAATAGAGCTAGAAATGAAATTCACATCCGCCTCACCGCGTACTAAGAAGTTTCGAAGACGAAAGACATTCGGCATTCTCACATAGATTATGTTGCGCCAGTTACGGAAATTTATCTCTACATTCATTTGACATCACGTGAATGTGGTTTTACATTTTCGCTAAATTCACTTGACAAGAACGAAAGCTTAGCCATGTTCGTATTTCATTTTTATTCTTATAGCGCTGCCGGACACAGGGGGAAAAAAGGCTGACACGGATCAAGCGCTAACTTATAAGAAATATTTTATTATTTTTCGAAGCGGGATATATATGTACCCAGACAGCACCATGCGCACGCGTATTTCTATTTCTTCGGAGATTTACATTTCGCATATCATTGTCACATGAGTCGACAGCGTAAAAAATTTTGTTAGAGGAAGAATAGGTCATCTGGGAATGTCCCTCTCGTAGAGTCAGTCTATGCATTTTATTTATAAAATCCAATGTTTTTAAAGCTTGATTTAAGCTACGCTGACGCGCTCCCCTCCCAAGTTAGCAATTTCGCCGCTTCAGTTATCTCATGTGCTGTTTGCATAGGGTTTCTTGTTATCACACTGCACGGGCGTAGTACGATAGAAACTGTTGGTGTGTTCCTATATACTCACAGTGCACAGGGACGCATCCATCCCGCTAGGTGCGCTGCAGAAGTGGCGGATGTCTCCCTGGTTTCCGCAGCAGCGGTGAATTCTCAGCTTTTCCGCCAAAGTTCTGGTGTTAGAGCGAGCCCAGGGGACCAGGCAAACGCTTAGGGGGCCGCCTTTCAAGAAAACTACAGTGCCGCAGCTCGCGGACAGAAAGCGGAAGCTGAACCGCTTCGCTACCGCTGCGGTGGCGAAATGGCTAAGGCAGGCCCGTACGCAGGAATTTTTTTACGGAGGGGCTCACTTGCTGAATGCGTTGACTATCTGAGAAGAAACATCTATGTTCATTAGTTATTTTCAGTAAAAATCGCAGTACGTCCAGTAAGTGATTTTTTGATGCACGTTATTAATTCGCTTCAATTTTATGTTATTAGCAATAGACTGTTATCAACAAGACCCCGAACAAAAATTTCTGGAGGGGCTCAGGCCCCTACAGCACCTCCCCCGCCCCCCAAATGCTGTTCATAGTAGGCACGTGAACAGCACTGAGATGCGGCTCGATAACCCGCTCTCATTTTTCATCCAGGTGACGGCATGGATTCATTTCAGTGCTCTACCACTATCTTCATCTCTCGGTGAGATCATCATGTTACCTTGTCACGGCAACAACTCAAGAGGATCGTCTTGACTACGCGACCGACGCACGTTCATTTTTATAGACGATAGTCTTTCTTAGGATACAGTCTATCATGTACACCAAGCTGCCCAAGAATATCTTCACTGTGTTTTCTTCGTGTGCTGAACGAGTTTCGAACTACGCCAATTAAAATCAGAGAACTAACGCTACGCGGCGACAAACTCTCGTTTCATGCTTACATAGCTCCGCCCGACAGGGCACTACCAGGAATCATCTACCGCGCCTGGAGCGGCGAGTCGCCGCAGGACTTGCTCCGAGAATTAGCTAGGTCGGGCCAACCTCCCCCCCTGCTTATAGGCCAGGCGAGAGACATGAGGCGCACATCGCGCTCAGTTCTCATCCACTTTATGGTCGAAGAGCTCCCGCTTCCAGTGAAAACGTTTGGTGTCCTTTATGCCGTCTTCAAGTTTCACCCGAAAGTGGAGGCCTGTCTAAATTGCAGACAAGTCGGCCATACACGAGATGTAGGTCCACTGCCGAATCGACTCACTTGCCCAGGCTGTGGAGAAAAACAACCGGCAGATCACCCCTGCACTCCGCAGTGTGTTATCTGTGGGGACGCCCACCTCACGGGCGACAGATCATGCAACAAACGCTTCAAGCGTGGCAACAGTCGTTCGTCCCGTCCACGACAGGGAGTGCGGCAGCACCAGCAGCAGCAGCCTCAGAAGTTGCAGTTGCAGGAGGAGTCCTTCCCCTCATTCCAAGACCGAAACCGTCCCAGCCGGAGCAAATGTTCTGGACGAAGTGAATCTCGAAGCCGGGACCCCGGGACCAAACATGGAAAGATGAGCTGGGGAGAGCGAGCCTTCCGCTACACGTGTGTATGCTATGAATCGAGTGAAAATTCTAAAACTTAGGAGATGATAGAATGTCTAACTAGAGAGAACCAAGAGTCAAAGCAACAGTTGGCTCAGGTGCTAGAACGTTTAAACGCACTCACAGCTCCACCCGTTTCAACCTCTTAGTCCCAATCTATTTCCTCCTCCAGCACGCAGTCTGCTTCATCCTCTCAGTGCCAATGTATTTCCCTCTCCAGCGCGTAGTCTGATATGGAAACCGAATCAAGGGCTGATCCCACAGATTTATCCCCCAACCTGCAAAAAAGAAAGAACGCAACAGCCCGAATGATGCTACGAGGACCCCACATGCACGATTCAAAAAATCCGGAGAGAACATACGGAACTTAAGCAAAAAGTTGGCCTAGGTTTCAGCCAAATTGCAGAACACTTCACTAGGGTAGGGAATATACTTGACACGCTAGTTGCTCGGCTCCCATCCTTAGAAGCTGTGCCACAGGCCCACCATCCTCAGGAGCCTTCGCAACCATAACCCCTCCCCGCATCCTTCCCTCATCATCTCCTTCGCTCTGCATATGGCAATGGAACTGCCGCGGATTAACAAAAAATAAAGACAACCTCTCGCTTTACATACAGCAGTCCTCAGTCACCCCTCATGTCATATGTGCACAGGAGTCTCTAAAATCATGCAAACTTCTCGGTTATCAGGCCCTGCACTCCCATCCTAGTTCCCGTGGGCCACCACTTATATCCACAGAAATATCTCATTTATATTTCACGATCTCTCCGACCTATACTCAGATTGCATTCTTCTCAAGCTTCTTCCGCGTCGTACAGGGCAAGCCACATACATTGTGTTGAATATCTACTCTCGTCCTAGGGATGGCCGCCGTTCGGTATTCGACGCTATTGATAGGGCTATGCAAATAGTAAGTTCCGCGCCTATAGTGACAACGGGTGATTTTAATGCACCGCATGTAGATTGGATATATGCGAAAAACACTGTCAAGGGCACCAGCCTCTCTCGTTACATTCAGCAGAATGGATACACCCTAGTAAATGACTGCACACTAGCCACACGCATTGGCATCAGTTTGAGCAGAAATACCAGCCCAGATCTTACTTCCACTAGAAATATCCGACAAGCTAACTGGATGCACACGGAAGTTAACCTCGGCAGCGATCATTACATCCTGACAATAACGTTGCCGTGTGCCACTTTACGACCACAGTTCCACCTCAAGCCTATTGTTGACTGGGACAAGTTCCGCATAATTCGAGACCAAAATACGGCAACGGAAATTCGGGACTACAAAGAATGGGCTTCCAAGCTCCAACGGGACATAGGTCTTAGTGAAAAAATGGCCCCTGCCGAATACAAACACGATCCAGTAGATAGCAGGCTATTCCACCGGTGGGAAGCCTGCCAGAGTTTGAAAAAACGATGGCTCAGACAAAAGTATAATCGCAAATTAAAACGTAAAATCGCACAAACGCCCCGGCTTATCACCGAACACGCAACTGAGCTCTCGTGCCAGCAATGGGATCAGTTATGCAACCGACTTGACGGTTCTCTACCTATAAGGAACACGCGGTCTATACTTCGCCATATGTTAGACCCGAGCTCCTGCCGTACGGAAAATAATAGGCGAGTCACAAAACTTCTCTTCGAGGCAGATAGACAGGTACAAGATGTTGAAACTGTTCTTAAGCAACATACCTCCCCGGACCTCAAGGAGCAACCCTTGCCGACATATAATGGAGTGCCTAATTCAGACCTAGAAGCTCCCATCACAGAGGCCGAGCTATTGGCCACCCTAAGCAAACTTCACACTACATCCGCCCCAGGCTTAAATGGTGTTTTTAACAAAGCACTCCGAAATTTAGACGCCAGATCACTGGCTGTTCTCACTAGTTACATGAAGGAATATTGGGAGCAGGGCACGCTGCTCGAGAAATGGAAGTCAGCTAGGGTTACTTTCATCCCAAAAGTAATAAGCCTTTAGATTTTAAGAATATTCGGCCTATATCTTTAGCCTCATGTACCGGAAAACAGATGGAGCATGTCATCCTTGATCGCCTTAACTGCTGCATGATAAAAAGCACCTTTTCCATCCCACCATGCTTGGCTTCCGTGCTGGACTTTCAACTCAAGATGTAATGTTACAGCTGAAAGAGGATGTGCTCAATCCCGCTTTCCCCACATAACCAGAGCCATCCTCGCATGAGACCCCAACAGCGCTTTTGATAATGTCAATCACTCCTCTATTTTACAAGCTCTGAGCGACCAATACGTAGGCTCTCGCACGCACAGGTATGTCGTTGCCTTTCTCAGAAAAAGGTCTGTCTGCCTGCAGCTGGCACTCTCAAAACTAACCTCCCTATCGGAAAACCCAGTGGCACTGTCCCAGTGGCACCTGATTATTGGACCAGTGTGCAGCGTCACGACGCTGCGCACTGGCAAACTGGCGCACTGCGCGCTGCGTACTGCACGCTGTTAAGCGGACGTCCTTAAACCATTAAACCATCCGAACCAATTTATGTTCGTCATGCAGTCATATTGTGGCATACCAATTTTCGTATACATCCCATTAACGAAACGGCCAGGAGAGCACTAAGACCGTGGCATGTAAATCATGCCGCTAATGACATGCATGCCATGCTTTTCATGTTGTGCTCTGTCACTTATGTTCGTCATCCAGTCATGTTGTGGCATACCAATTTCGTATACATCCCATTAACGAAAGGGCCAGGAGAGCACTAAGACCGTGGCATGTAAATCATGCCGCTCATGACATGCATATCATAACTTTCATGTTATGACCTGCCATTTATGTTCGTCAGGCAGTCATGTTGTGCTACACCAATTTTCGCATACATCCCATTATCGAAACGGCCAGGAGAGCATCAATACCGTGGCATGTAAATCATGCCGCTCATGACATGCATGTCATGATTTTCATGTTATCACCTGTTATTTATGTTCGTAATGCCCTCATGTTGTGGCATACCAATTTTCGTAAACATCCCATTAGCGAAACGGCCAGGAGAGCACAAAATCGTAGGCGGATAGATAGATAGATAGATAGATAGATAGATAGATAGATAGATAGATAGATAGAAAAATAGATAGATAGATAGATAGATTAGATAGATAGATAGATAGATAGATAGATAGATACGCTCAAACTCGCCGAAGTTCGCTAAGAAATGCTTCGCATTTAAAATCTATCCCGGGTCCTCTACGACTGCACATCAGGGCACCGCTCTACGGCGCTCACGCATAACATGGTGAATTTCTTGCAACGAGCTAGGGCAGTGGCCCGCCGCACCTTCATATCCTTATTAACGCATCGAGAATCATGGTTGCACGAAAGCTTTTGAATCAATGCGGCAAAAGACTGGGTAGTTAGAGCACAGCGAATTGTATTGGCTGAATTCACAGTTAAACAATTTGTCACGTTGCAATAGCGTTGCTTCTATTGCCTACTGCACTTATAAAACGTTATGAGCTGTCTGTAGCTCTGTTTAGAAACATTGTGAATTAAGTACCTGCTGTTTTATATTTTTCCGTTTTTTCCGGAATATATAGGAATATTGATCCAAAATATCGGGTTTTGCGCGATACAAAAGCGACCAAGGCAATCCTGCCGTCAAATGGCGGTTAAATCGGCACATCCCAAGTGATGGGTGGCATGTGCACTAAATGAGAGGATTAGCAAGAACATTAGTGTTAGGCTTCCTCAGAGACCTCCAAGTCCAGGGAACCACTGAGGCCCTTCTAGACGACCATTCTAGGTGGTATCACCTTGGGTAGTTCACCTTCCTTCACGATGTGCACCAACCCTCGAACGCCTGCGTATCCGCGGATATAGTCTTAACAAAGACACGTCATCTCTCACAGCCCACGAGAAACGCTCTCGCACAGCTATTGGTTAGACAGGGCCTACGCCGATACGTCATTTAGTGTGAATTTCGACTTCACCATGACTCATGTCTTATTGTCAAGTGTGGAAGTGACGGCTCGAACCATAAATCCGGGGCCGAATTCACAAAACTTCTCTTTCGTAAGTTCTTTTTACCATAGGTCGGGAAGCGTCTCTAATGATATGTCCAGCAGCAGCATTGGCTGAAATTTTCTCTTACGAGCTTTTTTGTCGTAAGTTGTTTTCGTGAATACGGGCCCCGAACCATAACGTTTCTCGGCTGCTAACGAGTGTTCTCGACTGGTAAATATTGTTGTCATTAACAGTCGAACACAATTCTTCCTAATATTTATCTTTCGCTTCTGTCAGGTGAATACTGTCTCCTTTGAGTGCTACTAAATTTGCTGTTTCTTAACTCTTTCGTTACCGTGTCCATAGGACATGGGTCACCGGTGACCCATACGCGCCACAAGCTATTTTTAAAATATGAGCGCTCCTATGGACTTGCACCGCCATCAGTCGTATTCTCCAGGCACCAATCTTTCATTTTTTGCGTAGTTTGTATTTTTCCCGTGCGGCAGCGATTTAAGCGGCGGTTCTAATTGTGCGATTCGCTCCGTCTGTTTACGAAGATGGCAGACGCTTTTGTCCCTCGCGCGAACGACGCCTTTCTGGCGATTCTGTTGCATCTGGAAGCGATCATTTGGCTGCTTCTAGCAGCAGTGATTCAGATGATGATCCCGCATCATCGGATTTTAGTTCTGACGACGAGGACGTGCAGCATCAGCCCGGACCTACATCAGCTGTCCGTCGGTATGTTTGTTTTATGGCACAAGACGGGTTGCCATTTCTTTTTGCAACCATAGAGCGCAATATGTCCATATATACATGGTTCAATAGCCCATTTCTTTCCCTTTTTACTAATATATACTGTGCTTCTGTGTGTGAGAAATCTGTGCAATAAAAAGAAAAAACTGTGCAACCTGGCTGAACAAGACACTTTCTACTGGGTAACAAGTAAACAAGTGTAACTCGTGCAGTTGTTGAGCTAGGTCAGTGAAGCTTTTCTGTTAGGTAGATGTCTCCTATATAAACAATTTGTATATTTCAGAATATTTTCCAGATTTAGTTCTTTTATGTAGTAAACATACAATTGCAAATGTTCTTTCAAATTTGCAAGAAATGTTACCTTTAACGATTTTTTCTGCATATTAGTTTCCAAGTTCAGTTTTTAAACTTACACACGTCAAAAGTACATTTACTTAGCTTTCGCTTGATGTATTGCATTACAGTATAACCATTTTATTACTTATTACAAAAAAAATACCAACAAAAACCTACGAAAAGTTGCCCATTTTCCCACGGTAACGAAAGAGTTAAATGTTCTAAATATGCGTTTTTAAAATCTGTTGCTATCATTTACTTTATGGTAACCTTTTCCTAGTGCTCTTAACTTTTTCGCTTCAATTTCTACTTCGACATCCCACCAACGTTTTGTTACCGTGTGCTTCCGTTTTACTACTTTCGTGAATTTGACAATTAACGTTTCCAATTTTTGATAAAATAATTTAATATGTCTTCTACTTGCCGTGAATTCGAAATTTCTTCATTTACGACGTCCTTAAACCATTTGTCTTTTTTAGGCTTTTCTAATACCTCATATTCTCCTTTTATCGTTAGCAGTTTTATTGGCTCTGTTACTTTATTAAAAACTGAAATTCAAATATACCTGTGATCGCTAAGCGAGTTTTCTTCCATTACTTTCCATTTTGTTATCCCTTAGGTAACACTGTTATTCACTCTAGATAGATCGATCCAGCTTTTGCCATTTGCGCTCTCGAATGTGGGTAGCGACTTTTCACTACTTAGGAGCGTTAGGTCATCTCTAGTTATAAAATCGAAGAGCTCTTCTCCTCCTGGTTGTGTAGTCCTTCCACCCCATGCAATATCTTTAACTTAAGGTCCCTCAATATATTTATTTTCTTTCACTTTTTCGAAATTTTAATATTTGCTCTCTTTAAGAGGTAAGTGTCGATGCCTTCCCTTCATAGGTATGTAAAAGTTAATTACATTTAAAGATTCTTTCCGCCATCTTATTTTAACTGCAAATAAATTTGGCGATATTCGTATTCGGAAATTCATATGTTTTCGTTGTGCACTATAAGTGCGTTTTCAGGACATTGGGGCGACCTCCTACAAATACACAATTGCTTTATTGCTTAGAGTGTATTCCTCGACAACTGATATATCATTGTTAAAATGTGCTCGCAAAGTGCTGAATTGCTTGATGGCTTTTATCGCTCGAGCCTCACTCATTTGGATTATATTCAGGTTTCATGTCATAGTGCCAATTTAGGCTAGAATTTTATACGAAATTTTTAGATCATGTCACAATTTCGAAAACACTTTATAAATTTGAACCACCATGAAATGTGACATGCTGTGACGCCCATTCGCCTCCTCTGCGAATCTGAAGCTTTGTCGATTGCGAGACATGGCCCAGGCCACATTGAATTCCTCCTATGATTGTAGCCCTTTCTTTGCACAGCAAGCACAGATTTGTTGTGGCATCGCAATTTTTGTAATAGTGTGATCGAGCACATTCTGTACATCGCACTTGCTCGAACCTACGCTCATTCTCTAAGCGTTCAAATCATGTGCATCTGGAGATCTTCAAAATGGGCACATTTTCTAAGACTTTGTATCGATTCCATCCGATCCGGATTTTGTCCTATTTCGTTCGCAAGTGAAAAATCCTTGATTCTGACTGAAAATGTTAATATTGCGTTTTTGTGGCCCATGTTACCTGGACATCTTGGACCTTTCCGCTCAAGTTGTTCTGTTTTACCAACCTTGCTTATATGTCTCCCTCATCAAATGCGCGATCGACACCAATATACCTAATCTCAGTACTGAGAATTTAGAGAGCCTGGTTGAATGTTAGTTTCGTGGTTTTCTGTCAATCCATTTTTCAGCTTTTTTTTTAACACGGAAGTGTTTTATGCCGGCGTCCACCAAGAAATCTGCGAGTTACTTCCGTAACGGAAGTAGATGTTTGAAAAATAAACAAGCATTTGAGATTGAAAAGTACCACCCACTGGGATTCTAACCCACAGCAAGCCGGGGTGCCGCGGCAGGAGCTGGAAGCGCTACGGATCACGCGGCCGACAAACTTGCAATATGGAGGAAACGACGGACCTTATATATTTACTAGACCGCTTTAGAATTTTCATCTAATTGAAGTCGGGTTAAAGGAAACGTATTTAACAAGCAAAATTGCTCTTAAATTAATGTTGCCTCGCTTTCACTGCACTCTTGGTTCTCAGCGGTCGTACCGCCACCTAGGACCGATGGAGCGAAGTCGTAAACTGTCACGTTAATATGTGTGCCGGCCGTTAGCGTTTCAGTTGTTTCGACGCCTCTATTGCCGCGCAGGCTTCGGCGACCGGCCGACTCGTTGCTTCAAGCACGGGCGCTACATACTATGTCTTGTGTGACGTATATGATAGCCAGTTGCGATGTAACGCGCTTTACTCCAGGGCCGGTATCTTATAAGGGTTCCAAAAGTGGACTGGCGCGCGTGCCCGCGCGTGATTGGGTAAAACCGCGCTTGCGTCAGCAAAAGGGCCATTGTGACCAATCAGGCGAGGCCAAGTGGACCGGTCCACTTCGGGAACCGTTATAAGATATCGCCCCAGGAACACAGTGACGGTCGTAAACAAACAAATGATGCGCCTTTTGCCCAGGGAAGTGTGCGTTCACAAAACGATCCACTCACAAACAGTTAGGTTTAGCTTGCCTGATTTCACTGTTTACGGGACGCTCTTGGCAGCTTTGCGCAGGGCACTGGCACGTTCAATGCATGGTTAACGGAGAAATGTGCCGTTCGAGAGCTTTCGCTTGTGTGCAACTGTGGAAGATTCTTGTACAGTGTCGAGGTGCCGATGATGGATACACGCAAAGGGTTCACATGTCCAGAGCACTTAACTCATTTCCCACCCGTCGGTTCACCAGACTGCCGCTTATGTCCCAAGACAGGCTTTAATTTCGTGTTATACCGATTCCTATAACAGAGGGATCAACCATACTTTATTGCTCCTTCGTGCACGAATCCAGAACTCTGACTCGACTATCCATGTCGCGAACCTCAACTTATCCGATTCCCAGCTCTGTGGCCTTAAAGTGTTCTGAGTTTTCCTTTTTTTTTATTTTCTGTGGGTGGTTTGGCGTCCCTTTCCTGAATGGTGACGATTAATGCTGGTTTCCTCAGTGGTTTCCTCGACTGTCAGTCCTCATTCGCGGCTTGCAAAGGCCGAAAATTCGCTTTGTTGTGGTTTTCTGATTTTCCTGGCAAAAATGCGTTTTGTTCGATTACATTCAGTGATGTTGCATTAAGGTCTTCAAATTCGTTCAACATCACGTTGAATGGTGGTGGTGGTCACCAACCTTTATTTGGTCCTGCAGGGTTTAAAACGATCGGGCCTAAATCTCCCCCGAGGGGACGGTGAGGTTTTGCCTCACCGCTGCCTCGTGGGCCTGCTGGACGGCCCAAAGCTGGTCTTCAAGGGTGGAGCTGCGCAGAGCGGCGGTCCACCTAGACGGAAGAGTCTCGGTTCTAGCGGCCACGTTGAATGTCTCCTTGGACTTAGTTTCATCACCTTAGCCTCCGTCAAGGCATTAAGGAAAGGCTCATCAAACTGTAGAATCTGATCCACTTGTTTTGCGCCATGTCTTTGCCGCATTGTGGCAACACTGTGCGCAATTGCACCTTCGCAACTCTCAGAATTCACACTGTCGCGGTTCACTGAGCGTAGGAGCGTTATTGCTCGACGTACAAGAAGCACTGCGCCGAACTCGGGAACACAAGAAGCAGGTCCGGGAGCCAAGATCACAGGAACGTCTTCTTTCTTTCTATAGTCTAGGCTTGTATTCACGAGTGGGTCAGATCAGTCCGTCATTGTCTTCTACGTCATCAGTGCACACCGTAGCATAATATAATCTTCCCCTGCCGGGAAGCCTTCTCTCGTCTTACTCTTCGTTTGACCTTTGTTTTGAGTATTTTTCGCCATCGTTTCGGCTCGTTCCCATCACTCAATAGACATTTTTAGTTTATCGGGCTTAGCGTAATAGCGTAGTTATCGGAATAGCGGGATGGAAGCGCGCATGCGCAGTACCGTAAACGGCCGATACCGTTTACCGTGCCCAAGGTATTTCGCAGACTTAACGTTACCGTGTTTGCGTGGTTATCGTAGTTCACGTAAAACATGGTGGCGGTTTCGGACGGCCGCTTCGATCTGAATTTAGCGTTGCTGTGGCAGGATTCACTTCGTTCGCAGCAAATGACTGTGCAAAATGGCTTCGCTTGTCTTCAGGTAGCCTCGGCGACACAGTATTAGGGATAACTTAGCCGAATTTTCGAGATCGCTTCCCATTTCGAACGTTGCTAAGCCTAGGGAGAGAGCATCTGTTTACATTTCTGCGTCATGTCAGTTTATGCTCTTGGCGCTTGGTTCGTATGTATTTATTTCTCTTTATTCTCGAAAAGTTAGAATTCCGCTGTACACGGGAGTGTGCGTGAGCATTTCAAGCTTTATTTATTTTCACCTTTTTTAACGCATGTATCCTTCGCTAGATGGCGCCACAATCACAGCTATCGGGCCGTAAACGCTTCTCCGATCAACTGAAGCTCGTTTCTGCAACGAATGTTTGCGGTACGGTAACGCTATTCCGATAGCCCCGCTATCACGCTAACGCGCTAAACTAAAAATGTCTAATAACATGTTTTGTATAGGGCCTCAAAGTAATCAATTGTAATGCCATACATTTTCACGGTCTGCTATGAACACGTAGTTGTGTGCAGTAGATAACGAACTGTTCGACAAAATAAACAAAAATTCCACGGATTGCTTTAAAGGGCCCATGACACCAAAATTTCAAACCCGATATGTTTGTGTTGTTTGGTTGTCGAACATCTGAAGGCACTTGTGGCCAAGTATTAACGGTGAACGTTGTCGTTAAGATATTTTAATATGTATTTAAAGTGACCAGAAATGCTCATCTGGGTTTGCGGCACCTCGCGACATCGTCACTAGTATGACGTAGTTTGTGGGCCATCTGTGACGTTTCACTTTTGTAAGTTGATATCGTGACGTCACAGAGAGACACGGACGCACCGCGCTATGGCCTCCGAGCGTGGCCTCCAAGATCGCCTCTCGCAGCCGATCGCGGAGGCCACGCCAAAAGCCGTATTTTTCTGCTTCCTCTCCGTGTTGGTCCCTCAAGCGTACATTGTACACACGCTATGATGCAAAGCGAGTGTGGCGAGCTAGTCTGGCGCTCGCGCTCTCCGCAACGTCACCGAATCTTGAGCTCAAGTGATCAGTGCATGCGCTCACTTCCGACAGCCGCCGCGCTAGCCTCGCGGCGCTAGTTTCTTGCAGTTTTTGGCGCGCGTTTCGAAGCTTCATTAAACCTGAACAAAATTAACGATGCTGTGACTAATTAGACTTCACGCTGGAGAATTTGCCACTCCATGCCGTGATTAAAAGACACTGTTCTACTCATTAGAACATAAAAGTATCCAACAAAAAAATTGCTGTCATGGGCCCTTTAAAATATGATTCGGGACTACCAGTACCTTTTATGTAAATCACCTCATATCGAAATAAATGATTGATGACGAGTATTACATCCAATCCGAACGGATTTTACCGCCTGCCACTGGCGCTTGCGTTCCGCTTCGCGATCTAGCGCGGCTTGGAAGGCTGCCGTGTCCTCGATACGCCGTTGCTGTTTGCGCTTGGCCACCCGTTTACTTGCTCTTTGTGCCCAGACTGCAGCACCTACCCGGCGGACAGAAATTCTCTCAAGGTTCTGCACTCCGCACTATTCTTCGAAAACTGTCAGCTGTTCGGGAGTTCGTACGATCCGTCGCCTTCCCATGTGGTAGTTGTGAAACTGGGGCCCGGATTCACAAAACTCACTTACGAGAAAATTTTCACGTAAGAGAAATTTTTCTGCGTAAGTGGATTCACGAAGCGAAGAAAACGTCGTAAGAGGACGTGGTTCCCACATCGGCCGCTGCTATAGCGAGCGCTGGGGTTGCCGATTAATATATCAGCGATAGTGATGCATTTGCGACGTAGGCGAAAAAGGCTCGTAAGTGGATTCACGAAGCAAAAATGGTCGCCAAAACAGCGTAGCTAAGCGGAAATCCTAAGAGTGGTCCGGAGCACTCTTACGAGCAACATGGTGGCGTTGGAACGGGCAACCGCGGCGGGTATTTGGGTGCCGTAGGTGATACTAAAAATGAAATTATGGCCATGTAAGCTGGCTGATGATTTTCGCGTATGTACAAGGCTCACAGCCTTGAGGTTGCTGTTGCAATTCTCTTTTACGCATTGGACAATCTTGCCACTAGCACTTGTCCAGTAAGCTTGTTGTTGGAGTTATTAGAGGTGCCTATTGGATATTTGCAGCAAAATAACTTATGCATGCAAATGCTTGCGATTGGATGAAGAATGAAGAGTTGCGTGAATGGTGCTTGATGCCAAAATCGGTGCGGTGTATGGTCAATATATTTAGCTTGTTTTTGTTGCGTCTCCCAATAAGGCGTACAAGCTGTGTTGCCGTTGCAGCATTGGTCGCACATGTACCACCATAAGGGAACGGACAAAATTCTGTCGCACACTATTGGAATGGAAGTTGAACAGTAGGCTCCAGTCAGCCATTCACGAACTCCTTATGTCGTTTACAGCTTCTCTAGCTGCAGTGGTCTTTATTATTTCCCAATAGGAACGCTCACCCAAATGCAGCTTCCGCTGTACATTATAGGCTGATTTACTGAAAACATATTGCTTCAACATATCCGCACATACAAGATATGTGTGATTTTGCGCATAAACTGAGAAATAAATTGAGTTTAATAGACATTCACTGTCCGTAAAAGAAAATGAAAAGGTTTCGCTATGGCAAATACTTAGGACGGAATGCAAGCGCCTAAAATGCACGCGAAAGCCTGTGCTAATGCAGTGCAATGTCACCTCGACTGCACTCGCGCATTTGACAATTAGTTTCTTTTTAATTGGACGTCAGAGTCTCAGCAAAAGGCCGCTTCGTCCCTTGAGGTGCGTATTGTGGCTGGAATGTTAACCTAACCGAAGTTATCGCGTAGTGATATGCCGTGCATCACACCCAAGCCTACGCCAGGCATCATAAATATCGTAGCAGACGACGACAGCAGACGACGGTTTGAGCGAGAGGCCAAGCATGTGATTGGTTAGAACGAGGCAACTCTCTACAGCAGGCCATTTTATGACGTCACTAAAATGATGTCACTCACTTCTTTCACCGCGCACTTCTGTGGTGGTCGTCACATTATCCCCCTCGCACATAAGAGAATTTTTCATATCACCGCAAAGAACACGGAAGTATTTTTTAAGAGCTCTCTTAAGGCGAAAAGAGCATCATGGCGACGTAAACACAGTATGTGGGTGTTGTTTCGTGGTAACGTTTCTTGCTTGAGCTCCTCTACGATTCCATGGGATGTGTTGTTAATGCCGTCGCTTTTCCGGTGCGTGAAAGTTTTGTGAAAACCATCGCCAGTGTCTCTATTTGAGCGGTGAACACTGTTGAAGCCTCTGCCTTTGTGCTCGTGAACAGGGAACCGCGGTCAGTGTGCCGCCGTGGACTCACATTTAGGAAGCCTGCATTGTGTGTTTGAAGACCGGTCAGTTCGTTTGCCTTGCTTTGTGGTCGTTTGTTTTTGTGGCGTTCGCCGTTTCGCATCGACTGTGTTTGGGCGCGTTACTTCAAGGATAACTCCGTGTTTAGAAAGATACGACCTAGGCGTGTGCGTAGGTGCTGTGTTGACACTTCGAAGTCTTTTGAAGAGGCAGAGACCATGTGGAAGCAGTGCAACAGGTAACATAATTGTCGACTGCGCTACGCTTTGCCTTTGTGCCCTTCCACACCGTCACTTTGCTTGCGTTAGCGGCTAATGTGCGGAACCTGAAATAACACACGGATACGTTCTGTTGTGCATTTTTATTTTATTTATTTTATTTATTGACACTCTATGGCGTACAGGCCAAAACAGGAGTTTCAATATTAGGCACAAATGCAGTTGTTAATAAAAAATGCGGAGTGATTGTAGTTTCTTTCACGGAACTTGAAAAACCATAAAAATTCAGAAAGAAACGTAATGAAATAAGTGCACGAGGTGCTATTTAACGACACACATATCAACTTGTTCAGCAGAACACTCAACAAGACAATGCTTTCGAATATATAAATTGCTATTCCGACACTATTAAACGACATTAAGTACAATCGGTAAAATCGCTCAGCAAAGCCCTTTCAAGGATTTTAACCTCATTGAACGTTGCAACATCGTGCGGTAACCTGCTGCACGCATCGATAGCCTACACAATAAAGAAGTTTTTAAAAGAATGTGTGTTGTGTCTCAAAGGCTGTACGTAATGTCTGGGGCCACTGCGTGAAAGTGATGTGTCAATAATTAATGTTTTGGCTATTTCGGTTTCATATTTCCCATACAATATCTGGAAAGGAAACATTCAGGCTGTTGAAGCGCATTCTTTCCTGCACATTAGGAATCGATGCTTGCGCAGCTCTTTCAACGCCGTTACCGACTGCGTTCGTTTGAATGAGTTAAAAACAAATTGTAAAGCCCTATTTTGAACGCGTTCACATTTAGCAATGTTTCTGCGTGTGTGTTGTTTCCATATCGGACATGCGTATTCCAGCAATGGCAATATTCTAGTCTTATATGCTACAAGGTTTACCTCAGTTGTCGCATGACTTAGGTACGACGAAGCATCCACGGTTTATTTTGTGACACTGTCAAAAGCGCAAAGATTTCGGTGGCGGAAAAATTCGGCTTCAGCGCTTTCGGCATGGCGATGGCTAAACAGCAATCGGGTATGTCAGAGGCGTCTGAAGTTCGCGCACACACGGAAAATTTCGTTTCGGCTATTGAGGAGCTTACAATAGCAGTTGGCCAATGCTCTCACGTCGCTGGCGATAAACGCTCTCTCCCTCTTAAGGCGCTTAGCACTCAATGTCCGGCATAACGTAATAAAAAAGAAGTAAATTAACTTGTGCAACGAAAGGAAGCTATGGAAGGCTCTTTCTGCGCGTGCGCACAAAAAAAAAAAAGGGGGGGGGGGGAGGTGACGTCTCGCTTTTCATGATTTCTGGGGCTTAACCTCCGAAAACCACTCAAGGATTATGATAGACGCCGTAGTGGAGGTCTCCGGAAATTTTGACCACCTGGGGTTCTTTAACGTGCTCTGACATCGCACCGCACACGGGCCTCAACATTTCGCCTCCATCGAAATGCAGCAGCCGCGGACGGGATTCGATCCCGCGACCCTCGGATCAGCAGCCGAATACCATATCCACTAGACCACCGTGGCGGGGCCTTGGACTCCTTTTTGTTACTTCTTAACTGCATACGCCGTCATTTACAAAAGCAGCACTTACTAACGTATTAAAGATACAAACACTACCTAAATTACCGAATTTTCTCAGTGAGTCATGAAATAGCTGTAGTATTCAAAAATCTGATAACTAATTTATTCAAAGTGGGCCTATTTATAAGCATATGTATCTTTCGGTATGTCGGATTTATTGAAATCCATCCATGGCTTCAATTTCACACATCACGTGGAGGATGCATTTTTGGAACTTGTTTGTCAAGCCGAACAGCTTTTATATGGCCTCAAAAGCTGCATCGATGTTTGTTCTAAGATTTTTTAGCGAAACAACAATTTACGTCGAGCTACAAGACATTATCATGTAAATAAGAGTACTGCGTACGAACGACCCGAATCAATTGCGAGGCAGTGCATATTCATCAAAATGCATCTGAAATGGCAGTGAAAGGAGCAAACCTTGAGTGACATCTGCCCACCTTTAATATTTTACCTTAATTGCGGCTTCATGATTCCGGTCGTGTTGTTCGGCGGCACCTGCCGGTGTCACCAAGGGCGTCATTCTTTTTTTTTTTCTTCTTCGAGCTATCGTCGTTGATAAAGCGCTAGCGCACGGGTTCACGCTGACCACGCGGGCGTCTGCTGCAGCGCGATGTGCATAGGCACTGTAGCAGACGCCCGGAACAGGAAGATGAGGTGCAGCGAGGATCGATTCGCGATTATAACATAAACTCGACACCAGACGCTTTGAGTGCTGCGAGGCTATCATGTGACCACACATCTTTCTTTTGTTGTCGTTCCGTCTGCTTTCACGTTTCCTCCTTGCCCTCAATAGTGTCGAATATGTTAAATGCGCACCCTTCCTATCGCATGCCTTGTCGCTAAGAGATTTCGTAGCTAAGAATATCGCCCGTAAGAGAAAGCTTTGTGAATCCGGCCCCTGCTGCGCGCGGGCTCGGCGGCACGGCTGCGATGGGATGAACGATGTCACTGACGGAGCACGGGCGCGTCCGGCGTGATCGCGGGGAAACATGGTCGGCGTCGCCAGCTACTGTACGCGTCCCACTATGGTTTGCTTCACTGCTCCTTTCTACCTAGCTTCTGCTATGCTTCGTGAGGCTATACTGATGGCGCAGATAATGTCACTCGTGCTTGGTACGACGCAGAGAACGACGTCACTCAACGTCTCAGCCAACTGAGAAGGTTCTGCGCACAGGAGACGAGCAGATTTTTGTTTCGCTCAGACATATACAGCTTTCGCTATAAAAACTTTAAAAATTTTGTGATTGCGCATATCTCATGAGTGTTTTAAGACTAATTTCGCCGGGAGTTATCTATCCAAAATATTTGAGTGAAAATCGCAGCGCACTTATCTAGTCGATGTCAGTTCGCCCGGTGACGGTTCAAGTCGGCGTTCGGCGGATATAATCACATCGAGCTTCAGCTACCACCATAGCGAGCCGCACAAGTCCTCCACAGTGGCTCTGGTACTTCTCTGAGCTAATTTCAATTTCCCAAGGCAAAATCTGTCAGATAATTGTTAACTGCGATTTCCCTTTCACCTATATACCACGAAGCTCGGACTGCAAATCTATTGCATGGAAATTGTTACTTCCATCACGAGGAAACTTAATTGTGTTACGAAGACACTCAAACGATTGCCGCATGTTAGAGAGAGGTTCCAACGCGGCGCCTACGCGCGCTACATTTGCGAAAGCCTGCGAAGCTCCCACTGTTCGCGGATGCCAACAGAACGCGCTTTGACGTCAACTCCAGGACAAAATGCGCCACAGCGCTCGCTCCCACTTCAAGTTCGTCTGAGGGGTTCGGTGCAGCGTTGTGATGCCGGGCACACTCTGGAACCTTCCTGATCGGCGAGTATTCATAATATCTACGTTAAATGTTGCACGACCGCGAAGGAGGCCACGCAAAATTGAGGCAGAGTCTCAACTATCAAAGGAATGTAGGGTCATGACAACCACACAGTTACGTGACTCAAGAGCATGTCAAGCGAATGAGAAGGCGACGCGAACAGGGCACGATAACGGTACCGCGATCCACTCATAAAGGCGAAGCTTAAATGGGCCCCTAATTTCTGCTTCTGTTATCACTAATGCCTTACACATGCTGAGGAATCGATTCACTTTATTTCTGGCGTTTTATGTCTCAAAATCACGATATGATTATCATAGACGCCATAATGTAATGCTCCCGAAATTCCAACTACATGGGGTTCTTTAACATGCACGGACACCGCACAGTACACGGGCTACAACATGTCGCCTGCATGGGAATGCAGCCGAAGCGGTCTGGGATAAATCCAGCGACCTTCGAATCAGCAGCCCAGTGCTGCAGTCACTAGGCCACTGTGGCGGGGCACATGCTGAGGAAATGTCGAAAAGGCACATGGATGGTTGTCGTCTGATACCATTTCTAGAAACATTTGCGGAACGGTAACTTAGAATTCCAAGCAATATACCCAAATCAAGGTTTTTCTTGACGACTCTGTGTGCTTTAATCTACAATATGTTCGACGAATACGACGTGAGCATGTAAGAAAGTAAAAAAGCTAAATATCTCCGATGCCGGCCACGCCTGCTTCTTTTTACGAGAAAGAGCTCTCGCTCGTAAAACGCTGCATGGACACCGCAATTCAATTATACAAATACCAACAAAAATTTATTTTTTCAACCTACCTTCTGGCCCTTCCCAACACTGAACTTTATGTTTTTATTCCCAGGAAAGAGCACTTTCGGGCCTAGTCCATGGTTAGCGTGTTTACCGAGCGGGATTACAGCACCCAAGGGTCCAATAGGAAAAGCAGCCATCTACGGGAGTCTTGCGTAAAAAGAAGGGCGTGGCTTCATATTGCGTAGAGCCAAGTGTTTCCTTCAATACTTGTATGTGGTCCTGCGCCTCGCTCGCAACAAGCTTTCTAGAGCGTTATCACTCGCCGCTGCCTCTTCGCCTCTATGGGAGACTCGGAAATGTTTCGACGCGCAAGTAAGCCCAGATTCCACTACCATACAGCGTACGGTACGCGTACCTCTGCTTCCTTCATTTCCCTTCCACTGTGCCCGAGACGCATAAAACTTTCCGTCGGGTTTTTCAAGCGTGCACATTAAAGCTCAGCTGCTATTGCTCTCGATACGATTCGGTTTCTTTCGTCGCAATCCAGAATAGAACAGACACTCGGGGGAAGATGGAGGCTTGAATTTCTGAACAGATCCTTGAAAAAAAAAAAGTGGAGGAAGAGCGAAGCCCCCGTTTATCATCGTTTTCGTGGTTTGGCGATAAATTCTCATGGAGGCGAAGTACTAGAGACCCGTTCACCCTTCGATACCACGCACTGCGTTGTGAGAAGCATAGGCGTTAACAATTTTCCCAGCCCTGTACTACGGCGTGCGTAGAGATCTTTCCCAGGTTCTTGCACGTAAAATACCCGCAAGTTATTTCTACGACAAGCTAACGTCTCGCTACTACACATCTCATCCAATACAATCACCACAATATATCATCTTATTTTCGCAAACTATTGGTAGCGGTTACTTATTCAAATATTAAATCACTTTTGTTGGCTTTTTTTTTTCATGTCGTTTGCCCAGTACACGGCTCATTACTGACAAGCGTACTTGGATGAATACAATAAACGTTTATTTGCGTAACAGCGTTCTGTGCGTGCAGGCTCGGAGCCACTCTTGTTTGGAGGGTCCCTCATTCCAGGAACCCGCTGGGCGCAATTGTATCCCAAGCTCTTGTGACGAGCCGTCGTTTGTCGTCGAATTCCGTGGTGGAGATTCTGGCCTCCCACATCTCGGCGAGGAGGTTGACGTCTGCAGACGCTGCGGGCTTGCTAGCGCCGTCTGCCTGGCCCCACGGGCACTCGAGCAGTAGTTGCGTTAGTGTGACTGCCACATCGCAGATCGGGCAGTTGTATGCGTAAAGCTTTGGGTGGAGGCGATGTAAGAGGATGCCGTGTGTGCGTATTGCTCTGAAGCCTTCGGAATGCGGTACTTTCCTCTTTCGTCAACTTCGGGTAAGGTGGCGAGTACACTCGTCGTTTCAGGCAGTAGTGCTGGAGAACAGCATCATATACCATCGGTACGCTCTGTGACTCTGCTTCAACGTCGAACGACTGCGGATCTTGCGAGGAAGCAAAGGAGGCCCGGTTCACGTGACCGCGGGCTGCGGCATGAGCCGATTCGTTCCCCTCGAACCACTCATGTCCCGGGACCCACTCTGCGTAAGTGTAAGGGAGAGGAGTGCGTCGGTTGTTTAGAAGCTTGACTGCTTCGATCGAGATGCGACCTTTCGTGTAGCTGCGCACCGCGGCTTGGGAGTCCGTGAAGACTAGGATTTCGTTCGTACATGTAGTTGTAGCGAGTGCGGTCGCCACTTGTTCCGCCGTCTCAGCGTTCCGGACGACGTCAGATCTTTGCCTCCTGTGTCGACGACACTCAAGAAACACGCGCACTTAGTTTGATTTTCACGGGGACATCAATTTTAACTGTAGAGCATTTTAGCGGTTTGGCTTAGCTGGACGAGACGGACCTTGCGTTGATGGCGGCCCAACCCCAGCATCCATCCCGACACGGAACTAACATCGACTTGCCAGTAGTTTGACTCTGAAACGCACCGCGTCAATAGGCAAATGTACCAGAGAGTGGTCTAACTGCACCTTGACGCAGGCAGCTGGGCGAACTAACGC